>ML093469.1:78585-346648 GCA_003697995.1 Taxidea taxus jeffersonii | reverse complement strand
GGAGAAAGGGGAACCCTCCTACACTGTTGGTGGGAATGCAAGCTGGTGCAACCACTCTGGAAAACAGCATGGAGGTTCCTCAAAAAATTGAAAATAGAGCTACCTTATGACCCAGCAATTGCACTACTGGGTATCTATCCTAAAGATACAAACGTAGTGATCCAAAGGGGCACGTGTACCCGAATGTTTATAGCAGCAATGTCCACAATAGCCAAGTTATGGAAAGAACCTAGATGTCCATCAACAGATGAATGGATAAAGAAGAGGTGGTATATATATACGATGGAATACTATGTAGCCATCAAAAGAAATGAAATCTTACCATTTGCGACGACATGGATGGAACTAGAGCATATTATGCTTAGCGAAATAAGTCAACTGGAGAAAGACAACTACCACATGATCTCCCTGATATGAGGAAGTAGAGATGCAACGGGGGTGGGAGTTAAGGTGGTAGGAAAAGTAAAAATGAAAGAAGATGGGATCGGGAGGGAGAAAAACCAAAAGAGACTCTTAATGTCATAAAACAAACTGAGGGGGGTGGGGGGAAGAGGGGTTGGGTGAGGGTGGTGGGGTTACATCATATGTTTAAATAAAGCTTAAATAAAGTAAAAAAAATAATAATAAAAAATAAAACAAAAACAAAACAAAAAACTATCCTAAATAAGATCGATAAGAGAATGTTGGAAAGAATGGTGATAGGTCAAACTGCTTTCATTTTCACGGGTGACCTGCTTAGTTTCCTTGCAAATGAGTTAATACTTCAGTCTCATCCCTAGACCTGACAAATGACTGACCTAAGAGCTCCTTGCCCCTCTGATATAGGCAAAATTGGGGACTGACATCTCATCTTTCCATGCCTGTATTTTCTCTGTAACTCTACCCTTTGGCTGTTACTTCTCCTCGAATACTACTAACCTACTATTCTGATTTCGTGACTTTCACTTAAGGTTCCCAGAACTTTGATGTGTCTGTATTATGGATCTTCTCCTTCATCTCATATCCTCTTCCTAAGCCCTAGTTGATCTTTCTCACCTTTACATCTCCAAACCTTGAATATCTGACTATAACCACCCCCAAATGTTTGCGTATGCCTCTATCTTTCCCATAAGACTGTGGCTTCTAGGGGCACCTGGGTGGCTCAGTGGGTTAAAGCCTCTGCCTTTGGCTCGGGTCATGATCCCAGGGTCCTGGGATGGAGCCCCGCATCAGGCTCTCTGCTTGGCGGGGAGCCTGCTTCCCCCTCTCTCTCTGCCTACTTGTGATCTCTGTTTGTCAAATAAATAAAAAATAAAATAAAATAAAAAATCTTAAGAAAAAAAAAAGACGGTGGCTTCTAGGAGGGAAGGAACCATGTATATCCCTACTATGTCCATGCTCCACAGATAGAGTTGAATAAATTTTGAATTACTGAATTAACCTCCAAACTAAAAGTGCCCACTCTACTCTGCTTTGCACTTACCCCTTGGATAACTTCACTCCTCTCCAGGCTTAACTGCTACTCTACCTGCTTCCCAAATTTTCATTGCTCCAATGTCCTTATTAGTCTGTTTAATGTCATAGTTGTTCTTGCAGGTAAACCGTAAATCAAATGCCTTTTGGGATGAATGGGGCATGAAAGTACACCAAAATAACAAATAAGTGAAAATGGAAATACTAGTTTCTGGTTTTGCTTGTTTAGCCCTGAATCCTCTTCTGATTTCCATACCCATGTTTCTAGTTTGTGAATCATTTCTGTTTCTCATCTGTGGTTTTGATTTTCACAGATAATCCCTATGCCTTTAACAGACCTTCAAAGGGGCTGTTTCACAACCATCAAAGCGCTCAAACACTATGTCCATGTTCTCCTACTCAACATCCTGTGGTGAAATTTCTGTCATCTTCCTCCTCAAGCATAAACACTGCATGAGCTTTGAAGTCCCACAAACCTGGCTAGAGAATAACCAGTTCAACCTTGTCTCCCTCTTTCCAACATGACACGTGCATGGGCCCTCCACAGGCCCTGCATTTGCTCTTACCTACAGTTCTGTTTTGGTCCTCTCCGAGAACATACACCGCTCAGCTTTCCAAGACTGCTCTTCCCTGTGCCTGAAAACTTACTACCTCCAAGAGCCTATCTTTGGCTCTTCCAGATCACATGATTCCCTTAGTGTGAACTGGTCTTCTCATAGAGTTAGTTCCACGTGTTTGGTGTTTAATTGTCCTTCAGTTTCTTTTTAGTCAGAGAATGCAAAATGTGATCTCTTTGTTTTGTTTTGCAAAACTTCTGTAATTGATGGTAGAGATAAAGCCATAAACATCTTCTCTACCTCTCTCAATCACAATGAAAGACCTATTCCATTAATACAAACATAATAGTTACTCGAGAAATACTTGGTGGTAATTGCATTATTTCTTAAGACTTTGTCTCTTTTGGGATACAATACCACTAACTACCCTTCCATTCTGTAATATTTGAAAAAAATGCTTCACTTTATTCACCAAATTTACTAAGAATCTATTTTTTTAATCTTTATTGGATCACCATGATACAAATTTTTCTCACTGAATTGCTCCTCTCATTCTTTTCCATGGTGTCTGTTAGAATTCCTTCCTAGAGATACTTTTTTCTCTTTTCCAGCTTCTCACAGTATTTTCCTTTCTTGCCACCCTAGCCAATCCTCCTTTCTGGGATTGGTTCCTTTGTTCCTATGGCAATTTACAGGTTAATTTTTATAATGCTTCCTCATGTCAAAATCCAAGATAGTTCTATCACCTTCATAACTGTGTAATACTTCTATGTCATGCTTGTGTCTGGCCTAGAACCAAAAAATAACCTTTCCTTTATGTTTTCATATGTTCTCCTTTAGATATGCAAAGCTAAAAATTTAGGTAAAGGCCCAAATGTCATTAAACAGGTCTTAAGCAGAGCTTAAAGATTCAGGCTTTTTTTTGAGGCTTTGATTAAACAAAAATCAGATATCAAATCTGGGAATTGTGTGACTTCCTGCCTGTAGATTCTCGATTGACTTTTTTTTTCCTCTAAGATTTTATTTATTTATTTGACAGAGAGAGATCACAAGTAGGCAGAGAGGCAGGCAGAGAGAGATGGAGGAAGCAGGCTCCCCACTGAGCAGAGAGCCCGATGCGGGGCTCCATCCCAGGACCCTGGGATCGTGACCTGAGCCGAAGGCAGAAGCTTTAACCTACTGAGCCACCCAGGTGCCCCTCTCAGATTGACTTTTAATTTTAATGGGGTTCACAGCATATAATCTACAAAATACTTTACCAGTGGGAGTTACCTAAGAATTAGTGATACTGGTCTTTTTCAGTTAAAAAGTCCCATATCAGCTAGAAGAGCTTCCTGCTCACTGTGGTTCAGTGGATGATTCGAATATTGATTCTGGATTACAGAACCTCTTCACTTTAGTTCACTTTTGTTTGGTGCTAGAAGATGATGAAATCTTTTCATTTATTCTCTGTAGAAGTATAGAACCATACATCATAGCTGTGGCTGTGGCTTCTTACATAGGCTTTGGAAATTAACATGTCTTGCTAGGGACTTGAAACTGACCTTGGGAGTTTTGAACAGTGTAGCTAAGAGTCAGTGAGGAAAGCGACCAAGCATGGCACAATGGCAGCCCCTCTGGAAAATGATATCCTCATTCAGTACAATAATTTCCATAGACTGACTGTGAAGTAGCTTGATGGGTAAGGTAAGGAAGGAAACCATTTATTGTTTGGTTGTATTATTATTTAAATCAATCTTCATGGAAACCTTGTCAAGTATTTCCTTTTTTTTAAAATAAAGATTTTATTTATTTATTTGACAGAGAGAGAGATTACAAGTAGGCAGAGAGGCAGGTAGAGAGAGAGGGGGAAGCCGGCTCCTGGCTGAGCAGAGAGCCCACCCAACACAGGGCTCAATCCCAGGACCCTGAGATCATGACCTGAGCTGAAGGCAGAGGCTTAAACTACTGAGCCACCCAGGCACCCCAAGTATTTCCTTTTTTTAACTCTTCTTTTTGCCATAATGGGATATGCCCTTTTTCCTGTTCCACTGTGGTAAACTCTTGTGGCCACCACAGATACCCCAGCAGAGCAGTAGACAGTCTTAACAGCCAGGAGGAGAGAAAATGTTCTCCAGGCTCTCCCAAATCTCTGATTTCTCCCATAAGAATATCTTAATTCTTGAGTAATGATTTGTTTATTCATTGTGTTATAATGATTAGGATTGCTGGATTAAATGGTAATTCTGTTTTTAACTTTTTGAGGAACTGTTAGCCTGTTTTCCAGTGTGGCCATACCATTTTCAGTTCTCACCAGCACTATAATATCCTTGCCCACACTTGTTTTTATCTGAGATTTTGATTGCAGCCATCCTAAAATGTATGCAATGATATCTCATTGTGGTTATAATTTATACTTCTCTTATGGCTATTGATGTTAAGCAACTTTCCATGTGCTTATTGACCATTTATATATCTTCTAGGAGAAATGTCTATTCAGTCCAGTTGTAAAATGTACAAGTCATGATGATGTAATATACAGCATGGCAACCATAGTTAATTATATTATATTACATATCTGAAAGTTGCCAAGAGAGTAAAAATTAAAAGTTCTCATCACAAGAAAAAATATCTGTAACTATGTATGGTGATGGATATTAATTTGACTTACTGTAGTGATCATTTTGCAATATATACAAATATTCAATCATGTTGTACACCTGAAATGAATATAATGTATGTCAATTAAACCTCACTTTAAAAAAAAAAAAGAAATGTCTGTTGAAAACCTTTACCCATTTTTAACTGGGATGTCTTTTTGTTGAGTCACAAGAGTTCTTTATATACTCTAGATTAAAGCATCTTTTCGGAAGATTTGCACATATTTTTTCCCATTCCACGAGTTGTCTTTTTTACTTTCTCAGTAGGGTACTTTGACATGCAAAATTTTTAAATTTTAATGAAGTTCAGTTTAATGAAGTTCAGTTAGCTATATGTTCTTTGGTTGTTTGTACTTTTGATATCATATCTAAGAAAACACTGCCAAATCCTCAGTCATGAAGACTTGCTTCTGTAATTTCTTCCACAAGTTTTATAAGTTTTAAGTTTTACTTTTCTTTTGATTGATTTTGTGTTAATTTTTGTATGTAGTATGAGTTAATAGTCCAGATTCATTCTTTAGCATGTGGACATCTAGTTGTCCCTGCACTATTTGTTGAAAAGACTATTCTTTCCCCTATTTAATGGCCTTAGCACATTTTTGAAAATCAACTGATCATAGATATATGGGTTTGTTTCTGGACTTTCTATTCTATTCCATTGATCTATGTGTCTGTGCTTATGTCAGTCCCACATTGTCTTGATTACTATCGCTTTGTAGTAAATTTTGAAATCAGAAAGTATGAGACCTCTGTGTTCTTTTTCAAAATTATTTTAGTTATTCTGGGTCCCTTGAGTTCTCATATGAATTTTAGGGTCAGCTTGTTCATTTCTACAAAGAGGCCAGCTGGGCTTCTGATAGGGATTGCGTTGAACCTCTAGGTCAATTTGAGGAGTATTGCCATCTTAAACCATATTAAATCTTTTGATCCCTGAATATGGGATGTTTTTCTCGTTCTTAAGACTGTCTTTAATTTCTTTCATCAGTGTTTTATACGTTTCAGAGTATAAATTTTACAGTACTTTTGTCAAATTTCATCCTAAATATTTTGTTATTTTTGATGCAAATGGAAATGGAGTTTTCTTTATTCCTTTTTGTGTTTGTGGGAAGTATATGGAAATGCATTTATATATTGGTCTTATACCTTGTATCCTGCAACTCTGCTGAACTTGTGTATTAGTTCTAATAGCTTTTTAATGGCATTCTTAGGATTTTCTATATATAGACCCTTGCATTTATGATCTTACCATAAGTAGACTTGTCATGATATACATCCCTTGAAGCATGTGACAGTAATTTGCTCTAAGGTTTTGATGTCAGGATCTTTTGAAGTTTTTGTTTGTTTGTTTGTTTGTTTGTTTTTTATCTTTTGGAGTTCTGAACTGAAAGAGCTTCTTAGGAAATAGAGTGGCCATTTACCTTTCAGCTGTGAAAAGTAAAAAGAAAAAAAAAAGCCAAACTAGGCTGATCGTCCTGTGTTGACCTGTGCCTGTCAAATCAAATAACACATTCAATCTCACATATTTTGAAGACTCAGACATCCAGAAATTTTTTAGAACTTCTTTCTCACTTTAATTAAAATCTTACTGCTCCGTCAGTGGGAAGGAATGAGATCTGACATCCTGAAAAACCATAAAAATATGTTTAAATTTTAGTGGGACTTCCTAGCTCTTTAAGCCCTTCAAATTGACATACACAAGATCTTGTATAATAACACATTGACAAGTACATGGATTCCTTTTCTCACAAATTGTTATCTGACTTAGAGCATGTTAACTGACTATCAGAGCCCATTGATGACAATTCTTTAGTAATTAGAAGTTAAAAATTCAAAATTCTATCTATGCTCTAAGCCATATCATGCTTCTCCTTCAGCCTAAGACAAGTGAGAAATCTGAAAGGTGCTGATCTGTCTTCCCAGTCTCATTGCCTCCATATTGGAAACACTGCTGGCCTAGCACTAGAGATGGAGCAAAGTTATGTTGGCAGCCATATGGTTTTCTTGTCACCATGATGGAAGTTTGGTCTCTGAGCAGGTTAAAGGATCAAATCTTAGGGAAACTGACATGCTTTTGAATTATCTTTAAATATTGGCCCTCAAAAGATTATATAGCAGTGTATGTTAGCTGTTAATCAAACATGTACAACTGATGGATTTTGTGATCCAGAGTATAATGGGTACTAGTCTTCAATGCTTTGATTGTGAGTATATAGACGGAGTCAGAAAAAGAGCAAGAATAAAAGAGTGAGAGAGGACAAAAGAGAGAGGGAGAGAAAGAAAAGGAAAAAAACCTCCTTTGAAACTTAAAAGTCCAAAACTTCAAAGCTAGCAATAATTATGCTGAATTGCCTCTATTATCAGGATACTTGCCATAAGTGATTTTATTATATCGGCATTTAGAAGCTCATGTCAGGTGACTGCTTCCAGCTTACTTACTGTAACTACTGTTATGTATATTTATTACTTTAGTATAACTTAAATAGCAAGACAATGTAGTAACATTTACAAATCTTGAACTTCCTTAAAGTGAAAAAAAATCAGAGACTTCTTTTTTAAATGGATAAAGGGAATTATGATTAGTTTATGAGATTTTCAAACTGGACAGTTCATGATAGAAGGGTTATGAGCACAAGTAAACAGAAACAAACAATAAACACTTATCACATTACCCAGCAAATATACCCAGTGAGAAAAATTGTGGTGGGATTTTTGGTTTTGGCTACCTGGCTGCTGAGACCAGCAGAGAATGGAGTAATTATGTATGTCCTGCCCCTGCCAATTCTCTTTTTCTCTTGGTATTCACAGGGAATTGTCAGCAGGAGAGAAAGATCTTATCCTCACTTTGCTCTAGAACCAAGCTCTTTAATAGTTGTTCTGAATTACTCCTGATTATAAACTCTAGCTTTTGAACAGTGTGGGTCATTTTGATGTTTGATTTGTTTTCATCATTGCTTGCCATTTTAGTGTTTGTCATTTTTTAGTCTGCCAAGAAACCACTTTTCCATTTAGCAATCAGAAGTGTAGAAAAAAGAACATGCATAGTCCAGTTTCCAGGGAGTCTTGTAGCAGTTAGTCGTCAAATAAAGTATTTTTTTCCTTAGTATTTCTGATGATGTTAATTCCCAGGATTAAGGTAAATTTAGTTTGTGGGATGTCACCAGATATTAAAGTCTCAATAGCGGTGTCTTCCAGTTTCTTCTAGGACATCCCTAGAAAGTTGAAATAACAGTAATAATTCAAATCAGTGACATTTAACTTGGGATTTGGGGAAAATATGCATTAAGATACCACATAGATGTTTTTCAGATGAATATGAAAATTATCCTATGTGTGCAATCCTCCATTCTGCATTATTATATCTCATGTGTATACTAAAGTGAGCATATATGTGTACACCTCAATGAATTCTTACTTATGCTAACTTAAATTAACTTGACCTCTTATGTTAAATAATTATATGGAAACATTTTGTGTATTTCTTTCCTGACATTTTATTTGTTCTCTCTAGAGAAAAATTATTTTTTCATAGGTCGATAACATTTACAAACAGCTTCCAAATCTATACTCTAGTTACCAGTTTGATGATAAGTGTCTTATAGATGTAGCTACCTTGAAGAGGCTACTTCTTGAACTTAGAGAGTAGACTCATTGTCAACTTGTGAAAGTAATTTTTGCCATCTGAGAATGCAACTATCCAGTAAATCTAAGGTACATTAAATGGCTTAGTTACAAGTATGCAGAGGTAGGAAGAGAACACAGGCTTGTCCTGTGCTAATAAAATAGGCATTTTAACTCACAATAGATTTGCTTCCTTTCCCTCTCTAAAGCAGTACTGTGATTCAGAAGGAACTTTCATTACATACATCTGAGGCAAAATGGTGCTTTTAAGATACCTTCAGGAAAGGCACTTACACAACCTGACCACTTAAGTCATGTTGTAGAGAGAGAAACTAAGTGAATGCACTGAGTGGCTTTTCTTCATTTCCCAGGTTTGCTTTCTCTTTCTCGTGGTTCTTTGGTGCCTGATTTTGCCCTTGCCTCTGGACTTTAGATAGGTCACCTATGTTTGTATTATGTTAGATAAAAGATATATAATGTCAAAGGATTATTAAGTAAAACCAAGCATCTAATGAACAACAACAGAAAAATACTTCTCAGGAGGTCATAGATGTCTTAGGAATCCAAGACACTTAGTAATATGGATTAGTTCAATTACTGCTATGCATTACCTCTTGACTTACCTTTTCTGTTTTCTGGTTTGGGTTTCAGTATAAAACAGATGCTAGGATATTCTTGCATACTTTACAAAAGTATAAGATGTCCTGGCCTTGGGGCGCCTGGGTGGCTCAGTGGGTTAAAGCCTCTGCCTTCAGCTCAGGTCATGATCTCAGGGTCCTGGGATCGAGCCCCGCATCGGGCTCTCTGCTCAGCGAGGAGCCTGCTTCCTCCTCTCTCTCTCTGCCTGCTTGTGATCTCTGTCTGTCAAATAAATAAATAAAATCTTAAAAAAAAAAAAAAGATGTCCTGGCCTTAATATTTTGAAGTTAATATATAGGAAGAGCAAAGTTTGATTATTTGACTTGCCATTTTTGGTATGGATTGAGTGTTAATTGTAACAGCCTCAGGATACAGTAAGATAATTATATACTGTAGGTGCTTTACTACAGTATTAGATTTTCTAAGTGGGCAAAGTAATATTCATGTTAAAGAATCATGATTTAGGAGGTCTTAGATATTTTTGGAACAGAGTTAAGATAAATATTTTTCTTTTCATCTTCTTAAAATAAAATAATTTGTCATATATATCTTTATAAATGAATTATTTTGATTCTCACGTTAAACTCAGTGCCAGTTAAATCTTTTTTTTTAATCTGAGTTGAATGAAATCCAATGATGATAGCTTTTTCAATTTTTTTTTAAAGTTTTTTTTTTTTTTATTAATTTATTTGACAGACAGAGATCACAAGTAGGCAGAGAGGCAGGCAGAGAGGGGGAAGCAGGCTCCCCGCGGAGCAGAGAGCCCGATTTGGGGCTCGATCCCAGGACCCTGAGATCACGACCCGAGCCAAAGGCAGAGGCTTTAACCCACTGAGCCACCCAGGCGCCCCTCAATTTTTTTTAATTTTATTTTCATTGTTTGAAAAGTTCCTACATATAAAGGAAAGCAGGTGGTGTTGTGGATAACAGAATTTAATCAAATAAGTAAAATAATTATTTTATGGGCATCGGATAGGTGGATGGAAATTATCTCTTCCAAACAAATGAATTAAATAATTGACTGCAATATAGTCAGATCTAATGAGTGTCTATATAAAAATTCTATAAGTAGATCTGTATAGATTTAATAATAATAAGGGAATTCTCTTTTTAACCTATCAGCATATCCTGAAATCAGCATATCCTGTTTTTTCCTTTAACACTCCAAACATGTTTGCTGTTTAAGAGGGGAAACCAGTTACCCATGAAATCGTGCTGTCATTTTCCTTCATTAGCCCTTTGGTCTGGCCACAGTTGGAGAAGGTGATTTCCCCCCACATACAGATTGACACTGACTGCTGTTTGCAGTAGCAGACTTTTACTCTCCCAATTCCAGTTCTCTGCCTGCTCTGGTTGGCTGATCACTCTCATTACTATAAAGGAGCAGTCGTTCACCTCGATGTTGCAGTACATCACAATGCAGGGAACTAAGGCCACAGAAAGATATTCCAGCTGTAATAACAAATGCAAGTGTTCTACCTTAGAGGCAAGCATTTTGGCGCGCTGCCCTCTTTCACACTCGCCTTCCTTTGAAGTGAATGAGGCTGCTCAGGAGCATACAGACACAGTCTCTCTGTCTGCCTTTCCCCTTGTTGCTTTAAGCCAAATCCGCAGGTGAGATGAATCAGCTGTTCTTGGACCGCAGCTCCCCAAAGCTCTGAAGCAGGCAGCTTTTTTGAATGTGCTGCTTGGGGAGGGTGGAAGAAAAAGAGCACCTTGTTTCTTAACGAGAGAACTTGAAATGCCATTCACTTCGCGAGGATTATTGAAGATCTACTCCGTAAGTGGGACTGTGACCCTTATGCTTTTACAACTTCTTACGGAGGGAGATGGTGCAGGAATGGGGAGCAGCAATTTACGTTCTTATGGTGTATTTTTGGATTTGAGATTACTTTCCTTGCCAGCCTACACAGTTAAGGACAAAAACCCATTCCCACTTTCCCTTACTTTTTTCCACCAGGTAAAAGTCATTTTGTTCTCTCTTCTTCAAATAGCTCTTACAGGGATTTGGCCAATTTTAGATTCATAATGACAAAAGCTGACGTGTGTGATTTGACCATTTTTCCCGCCACTAATTTTTCTTGTTTTATAAAGCTATCACACACTGAAAGAGGATAATGGCTCTATTCATTTTAAACAATTGCTTGTTACATCTGCCTTCCGTCAAGTGAAAGAGCTGAATCCTGAGAGCTCTGGAGTCCCTGTTGTCTAATATATCATAGAATCAGAAAGTGGTCTCAGTGAGAGGCAGACTGGGACCCGCCGCTGCTGTAGTAATGGGCTATCAATATTTTAGCCTCCTCCCCGCCTCATTTTCTATTCCTTCTGCCTGCTCTATTTGCTTAGGTACTCTCTCATCCTGCCTCTGTCTTTGAGCCACTTGTGCTCAAATGTGAGAGGCATCATTTAATTTGCATTGAATTTATTTCTGCCAGTTGTTTTGTTAGCTCCCTAAGTACCAATTTAACAAAGTCTCTAGCATTTCCAGAATGTTTTATTGTGACATGTTAAGTTATTATGAATAGATTCTCTGCTAATTGGGCTGGGTGATGAACAAAGTAAACGTTCAGCCTTTCTTTGTTAATCAGTAAGCAAATAGAAGAGTTTCTCAAACATGGTTAAAGCCCCTACTAGCACATACAGTGTCTTTGTGAGACCTGGAAAAGGGCCCTTCTTCTGAGCAGACAGATTGTGAGAGGTTGCACCCTGGGCAGAGTGAGTAGCAACTGGACAGAGTGAGTAGCAAATAAAAACGTGCCCGTTCTGCCCATTTTTTGACATCTGTTTTTTGGGTGTTGAGTTTGAGAAGTTCTTTGTAGACCTTGGCTATCAGCCCTTTGTCTTAAGTGTCATTTGCAAATATCTTCTCCCATTCGGTGGGGTCTCTCTTTGTTTTGTTGACTGTTTCCTTTGCTGTGCAGAAGCCTTTTATCTTGATGAAGTCCCAATAGTTCATTTTAGCTTTTGTTTCCCTTGCCTTTGGAGGCGTGTCTTGAAAGAAGTTGCTGTGGCTGATGTCAAGGAGATTACTGCATATGTTCTCCTCCAGGATTTTGATGGATTCCTGTTTCACATTGAGGTCATTCATCCATTTAGAGTTTATCTTTGTGTATGGTGTAAAAGAATGGTCCAGTTTCATTCTTCTGTATATAGCTGTCCAATTTTCCCAACACCATTTATTGAAGAGACTATCTTTTCTTCCATTGGATATTTTTTCCTGTTTTGTCGAAGATTAGTTGACCATAGAGTTGAGGGTCCATATCTAGGCTTTCTAGTCTGTTCCATTGGTCTATGTGTCTGTTTTTGTGCCGTACCATGCTGTCTTGGTGATCGCACCTTTGTAATATAGGTTGAAATCAGGCAACATGATCCCCCAGCTTTGTTTTCTTTTTCAACATTTTTCTGGGAGATTTGGGGTCTTTTCTGGTTCCATCCAAACTTTAGGATTGTTTGTTCCAGCATTTTGAAAAATGCCATTGGTATTTTGATTAGGATGGCATTGAAAGTATAGATTGCTCTAGGCAGCATAGTCATTTTAACAATGTTTATTCTTCTGACCCATGAGCATGGAATATTTTTCCATCCTTTTGTGTCTTCTTGAGCAGGTACTTCTCCAAAGAAGACATACAAATGGCTAACAGAGATGTGAAAAAGTGTTCATCATCATTAGCCATCAGGGAAATTCAAATCAAAACCACATTGAGATACCACCTTATACCAGTTAGAATGGCAAAAATTGACAAGGCAAGAAACTACAAATGTTGGAGGGATTGTGGAGAAAGGGGAACTCTCTTACATTGTTGGTGGGAATGTAAATTGGTACAGCCACATTGGAAAATAGTGTTAAGTTTCCTCAAAAAATTAAAAATAGAGCTACCCTATGACCTGGCAATTACACTAATGGTTATATACCCCAAAGATACAGATGCAGTGAAAACAAGGGCCATATGTACCCCAATGTTCATGGCAGCAATGTCCACAATAGCCAAAATGTGGAAAGAGCCAAGATGCCCTTCAACAAACAAGTGGATAAAGAAGATATGGTCCATATACACAAAGGAATATTACTCAGCCAAAGGAAAGGATGAATACCTTTTTCATTTACATGGATCTTTTTCATCTTTTTCATCTTTTTCATTAACATGGATGGGACTGGAGGAAATTGTGCTAAGTGAAATAAATCAAATAGTCAATTAGAGAAAGTCAATTATATGGTTTCACTTATTTGTGGAACATAAGGAATAGCATGGAGGACATTAGGAGAAAGGAGAAATGAAAGGGGAGAAATCAGAGTGGGAGATGAACCATGAGAGACTATGGATTAAAACAAATGGAGAGTTTTAGAAGGGAGGGGGATGGGTGAGCCTGGTGATGGGTATTAAGGAGGGCAGGAATTGCATGGAGCACTGGGTGTGCTATATGCTAACAATGAATCATGGAACAATACCTCAGAAACTAATGACGTACTGTATGGCGACTAACATACACAATTAAAAAAATATATAAAGAGGAAAAAGAAAAAAAAAAACATGCTGTTCCTCCAGGGGACCTAGGTCACTTGGGCCAGTTGAGTAGGAGCTAAGTTAGCTGGCCTCCATGCACTCTTAGTATCTGACATAGCAATCGTGGAACCCATCTTGCGTCTGTCCCTTCCCATCTTTAAACCCTGGAGTTTTTCTTGTTTTCTTTGTTTAATTTGATGGGAGCTCATCCATTTTGATGGTAGTGATAGGTGAGAAGGAGGGTTCAAGAGCTACTGTTTGATTTCAGGTGAACCAACATGAAATAACCTGGGTGACATTTCGGTGCAGTTTCCCTTTCCAGCCTGCTCTTTTGCTGAAGAGAAAACTCTTTTCCCAGATAGTAGTCCAAGGAATCAATGGAAAAGATTTGTTCATTTTAAAGAACTGACTGTAACTTTATTATCAAATGGTTGCTTCTATATACCCATGGCCCATAGAAGCAGTCATTTGATAATAAAGTTAATATATGTGAACTTTTCTGGTATGTGTCACATTAATAGTGACAAAATTGAGTAACCATGCTGTTTACTGCTTTAAAGTATCAGAAGCTGCTGCCTTGCCATGAAAAAAGTATCATATCCTTCTTCTTGTTCCCCCTGCCCACCCCTAAAGTGGAAGGGAATGAATAGTAAAACTTGTTTGTTGTTGTGTTTTTCCCCTCCTTATTTCAGGTGAGGTGTTCCATATCACTGCTCCTGATAAACTTACCTTTGAGGAGGCTGAAGAAGAGTGTGAAAACCAGGACGCCCGGCTGGCAACAGTGGGGGAACTCCAAGCCGCTTGGAGGAATGGCTTTGACCAGTGCGATTATGGGTGGCTGTCTGACGCCAGCGTTCGCCACCCTGTGACTGTGGCCAGGGCCCAGTGTGGAGGTGGTTTACTTGGGGTGAGAACCCTGTATCGTTTTGAGAACCAGACAGGCTTCCCTACCCCTGATAGCAGATTTGATGCCTACTGCTTTAAACGTAAGTGTTTGATACCTTTTTAAATAATTACAGATTTTTAAAAAAATACTTCGAAGACAGGCATTGGTGTTCACCTAGCAATGGGAATGGATTCCATGTCTTGCAGTGTACGCACAGGACGGAAACAGTTCAGTGACTTTCAAAAGCCAATAAATGGCAGTGATATGGTTAAAACAACAGGAAGTTTGACAGGTATTCTTTTAGAAGTGATACGGAATGTCAAGTTAGGGTCTTAACTGTGCTCCATTGTACCTAGAACCACAGAACATATTTCTGATTAGTTTTTTTGTGTTTCTTTTTAACATTAATTGCAGTCCTTAAATGTAATTAGATTGTTGGTGCTGTAATTTTGAAGCCAACTGTGGCTGAGTTGAATCCTTGAATTTTGCTTATTTTGTTGTTGGTATGTCTTTCTTTGAAATGGTGGAGAATTCAAATTTCAGTAATTGCAGGTGAGTACTTGGAACAGAGATGGATAATCATAACATTCAATTAATACCTAACAGGAAACCATGCTATAAATAAATATCTGCTTTTATCTGATTTTAATTCAAGTAATGGAAATATGTGCCTTCTAATCACTAATTCTCTAGTATCATATTGAAGTATGGTCTGTGTTCTTTGAAAGGTGTAACGTAGGCTATCTTCAGTTAGGTTTGCTCTTTAAAAGTGTTCTTAAGTAAGATCTCTCCACATTCATGTTGTAATTATTTAGAATTTTCAGATGTCCTTAAATTATTTTAGCAGTAGTAGTCACATGATATAATATCGTGCTTGTAGGATGCTTGATCAAACAAGCGAGTAATCCAGAGTCTCATTGTGATTTTTACTGAAGGATCTATATTGTTGTGACAGCTAAACAAAGATTTCCTAGCATTTGGGGTGAGTATGTTCAAAGTAGAGCCACGTTATATTGAAATATAGTAAAAGGTTTTACTAAGTTTCCTATATATTTTGTTTTAGCAATACATAACAAATGAATAGAAAATATACTAGCTTATTATGTAATTAGTTTCTAAAGTGAAATAAACAAGCATTCTTTATTAACCAAAAAGTCACAGCTAGGATGTCTGAGTAGAACAGGCATTAGTGTGGCCAAAAGGTGTTACCTCACGTGCCACTGCCTCCCTTCTGAGCTGCCTCTGCCCACATCCCCTCCCATGGACTCAACTTCTTCAATGTGAAAGCCATGTGTTGGGTATCAGTGCAATACAAGCTGGCCATAAAAAGCCATTTGAAAATACTGACTTTTATCCCTAGGCTCTGAAACAACAGAAAAGTTCTTCCTTGGTTATTTTCAGCAAAAGAAACATTAAAAAGGAAAGCCTATCTCTAAAAGTAGAAACATAGACATTCTTTTAACAGTGACTTTCAAGTAGTTGAAACTCTAAAATCAGTTTTTCATTAAGTGACTATGATTAAGAACTGAAGCCAGATTGGCTTCTGGGGGCAGGGTTAGAGAGGTTTAATTAGGGAAGGAGTGGAATTATCCAACTTGACTACCTTGCTCAATTGTATTTTCTTGTGCTTGATAAAACTAGCAAGAGAGAACTTTTAAACAATACTTTTTTTTTCCTCCCTGAGGGTAAAACTTAAACCAAAGGCTGTCTGTAGCCACAAAGAATTCATCCTGATGTGTTTTAAAATATTTATTTAAATGAGGAATTCACATGAACACATGAAATGACAAGATACTTAGTTTCAAATACAATAACCACTGCTAAAAACCTATATAAAATCTGACAAAAGTTTGAAAGTTCAGGTCCAGTTTTTTTCTAATTCATTTGAATCTATAGAACTTGGAAATATATAACTTCCAGATATCATTGTTCAAATTTTGGGTTTTTTCCAAACCAAAGCATAATCTAAACTAATCTAAATCTAATCTCAGGCTTAGATTCTTGTTTATTTCTTCCCTAAGACCTATTATATTCAAAATGTATTCAGCATCTAAAAGATTTAGAAGGCTTAGTCATAACATAAAAATCTTTCTTAAACCATACACATTGCCAACAGCTTCCCAAAATTTCTTAATTCTTTTTTCAAAGATTCTCTTAGTGTATATATTTTAAGGAATTTAAAAAATATTCTCAAAATGATTCTCTTAGTGTATATATTTTAAGGAATTTAAAAAATATTCTCAAAATGACTTGACTGCTATTCACTTTTCCCACATAGTTGAGTGGTGGCTAAATATTTAGGGTAAAATATATGAGTTGTGACCTCAGCAATAGCTCCAAATGCAATTTCAGAGATGTACCACTGGTTAAGTAGAGGAATTTAGAAATATAACCATATTTCTCTTGCTTGCTTTTTACCAAATGTAGAAGGGGCTTTTAAAGACACTTTTTAAAGATAATACCAAACCTCACTTTGCTTTCATTCTGTTTTCCTTCTACCATCACTGAATAGAATATTAACAATGGCCGATGACAAGCATAATTAGAATCTATTCATGTCAAGCAGATTGAAAAACAAGGAAATTAGTACATTTGTGAAATGAAATTTTCTGTGTATTTCCCTGTGATGATTAAACTAAATTGTGCACCTTTGATTTTTTTTTGACTTCAGAGTTAAGCAAGTTCTGTCAAAGAGTGTTAGGGCTTTGAAAAATCACTCATACATCCCCAAATTTAAGTGAATCAGAGCCACTCAAGACTCAGGATATTCTCTCATGTTATGTTATTAATGCTCTCCAATACAGGGAGATAGAGCATGTTTCCTAGAAAACCTATTCTCATATTCTATTACCATCGTCGTTGGATAGTTTTTCTAATTATCGAAATTCATTGCATTGGACTTTGAGTCCATTTTTCCTTTTTAAGTTGGAGACCAAACTCTAAATAACCCCCATTTCTATTATTGAACACAGTTGTTCAGTTGTCCCTCAGCATCTTCCTCAACTGAAAGAATTTTCTTGTTTTGAAATTCTAATTTGTGTTTGGTCATCTATGTGATCTAGCTTTGAACCCTCATTTTTTTTTATACCTCTGTTTGGCTAAGCTAGGAACTAGAATTATAATTTAGAGAAAGCTAAATAATTTCCCGCCACTTCATATGCTATACTTCTTATGTATTTGTTCACTTTCGAAGTTGACCTGCCCTTCTAACCTATGGTGCGCTTGTGATCCTTTTTCTCGACCATAATCTGACTGTAGGCACCAAAACGAATCCTTCCCTAAATGGTATTTTAAATATGTTTTCTGTTTATTGAATTTCAATCTGTTAGTATTCAGTCACTCATAAAACTTTTTAAAAAGAGTTTGCATTCTAATGCCATTGTTCCAGCCTTTACTCTTTATTTAACAATGAAGTCCAAATCAATTTATTGTGAATTCTCATGTTTACAGTTATTTACACAGAAAACCTTTTAATATAGAAGAACTAATTTGAAATTAGTCACTTTCATATAATGTGGGCAATACGGGTGTGTGTTAAATCAACTATCATGCTGCTAACAGGATCTTTATATTTTATTGGGAAAATCTGCCTTGTGTCTTATAACAGAAGCACAGAGAAGAGAGTCCATAGGACATAAAATACCATAAGTACTGTGATGCAAAACATCTGTGTGGCAGACAGCTGCAAAGATTGGAAGGGAGCTTTTGTGGGAAAAGAAATATGCTGATTTCTGTTGGCTTCCTTAATAATGAAGCTAAAGGAACACTGGTAGTTTTCCAATTCAAAAAATTCTCCATGTCAATGCTTTTGGAAGCACACTTTTGGAATAATTTGGAGTTGCATTTTCACCTTTATAATAGTCACCATTGATATATTAGCTTTTATCCTTAAGATATCTCTTTGTAGATACTTGTGGTTTTTGAAATTATTTCCTCTTTTTGGAGTGGTTGAAACAATGATCAGATATTCTGAGTTATGATGGAAATCAGCTGCTGTTAAGTTGACGAAAAAGCCACCCAACCCCAAGGAAGTCTGAGGTTTTCCATTCCAAATAGCAGAATTGATTAACTTAATTATAAGCAGATTTTTAAACAGAGCTCTAAAATTATTAAAAACCCTTATTTCTGAAAACAAAGTCACATAAATCCTGGCTTTGTAAAGGAGATTCTCTGAGACATATTGCTGTCACTTTACTATGTTCCAGGAAGACAAAGGCAACAATGGTACAGTAATAATGGTACAGTAATAATCGGCAATGACGTACAATTTAGATTTTAAAATCTGAATCCTTTATTTTTAAAACACTACAAAAGTATTTTCACAGCATTGTAAGAAGATGCTAGCCCAGAACTTGGATTGGAACGTGGGACAACCTGATCCACAGGCCTTCTCTTTGGCCCTAGTGCCAAAAGAGAATTTTAAGTTAATTTCATCAGCCATGGAAATACTCAGAGGAAAAAAGGAAAATTAGCTCTTTTGTGGTTATTAACAGTAATATGATTATTTTCTCTCTAATATGAAGTGTGATAAGTGATTATGTTATGTTTCCATGGGAACTTTCTCTGTATGTACATTTTACTATTTCCCCAAAGAAAGCTGTTAGAAGACGAGCATATTTGGCAGTGAAATGAGGTAATAGTTGTGGAATTTCAGAGGATAGAGAATTGAATTAAAAGAGAGATCATCAACCACACTTCGGCTCCTTAAGTTGTTCATGTCAAACAAAATAGACCAAATCTTCTTCTAGGAAATGCATATAGAAAAAGATTTTCTTATGAGAAGAAAAAAATTACTTAGTGTTTCTGAAGAGTCCAATTATTTTTGTTTAGTTTTGTTCCAGCTTAAAATAGTAACAGGTAAATAGTGACAGACTTTGGAGAATATTTAAATGATACCACAGTGTAAATGGCCACCAAGTTTTCATTCTAAAATTAGTGAATCTGGGCTTCAGAATGATCTGGGGAATGACCATGGCTAATAATAGTTCATCCCAACCAAAAATAAAGAACCTGTTACAACTCAAGTCAAAATCACATCATTTTGTCCTCAAATTATTTATGATAGATGTTAGTTTTTAAAGGTGTTTTTAGGTTTCAGAGTCGTTAGATTTCCTATGTACCCCTGTCCCTTGTCATGCACAGCCTCCCCCATTAGGAGCATTGCCCACCAAAATGGTGCATTTGTTACAGCTGATGAACGCGCGTGGACATACCATAATCAAAGCTCATAGTACGTAAAGTTTTATCCTTTGTGCTCTATGTTCTGTGTGTTTGGACAATTACATAACAACATATATTTAGGATCCTTGTATCAGACAGAGCAGTTTCACTGCCATAATATAACTAAGTTTGACAGAATAAGTGGAGTTCAAAGATACCCAGTTTAGTTTTCCAAGGACTACTGTTTGGGGATTATTGAGAGTTATACATGATGTGACAACTCTCATCAGGGAGAACAGGAATTCCCCATACAGCTAGTTTTAAGTATGCTGGATGTGGTGAGACAATGACTACAGGTTTCTTTAGAACAGTTCTTTCTGAGTTTAGTGGTGACTAGTTGTTGATTTTTGAAAATCTGATTTTTTTGTAAGAAACAAAATCTTTGCATGCTAAGCTCTGCTGCATTTTCCCTATGTTGAAGAAGAATCTTGTATATAACATTGTCACTTTGCTACTCAGTTTAAATGTCTTTAAAAAGGAGAGACCATCTCTGTAAATCTGGAGGTATTATAATGTAGCATTTTATGATGACATGTTACTTTTTATTGCCTGAGCCCATTCTTTCTGATGCTCAGAGTTGTTTCCAGTAATTTGTAATTACAGACCTAAAATATATCATGTGGGTACTTCACTTCCTGTTCGACTTTTGCGTTTCATGCTAAAGTAAGCCTTGAACCAAGACCCTTGTAAGAGTTACAAACATAGTGTGTAGAACATAGAGCAAAATGTGGATCTATCACAAATGCCAAGCAGCCTCTGCCAGAAATGTCTTATTGTTTATTAGAAACCCAAGACTACATTGCAGAGTTGAAATGAAGGTGAAGACAAATGTCCCAACACCTGGACTCAAGTGAAGGGTGGTACTAAAAAGTTTAATATCCTGTTTTTATGAAACCCTCCACATTATGGACAATGTAATAGTTTATATGTAACTCGGGTACATTTGATGTGGCTTTTTTGTTGTTTTGCAATCTGAGGCACTCCCTCTCCCCTGAGACAGAGCGCAGCTTGAGAAGGAGGGAGAAGAGGCAGCGGACAGAAGAAACCTTCAAAACAGTATTCCTACTAGGCCCCAAGTTGCTGCTGTAGTTTCTGATAAGTAACCTAGCTACTGTTTCCAGACTCTGCGTTTATATGGTTTTGGACTTCTCCTTGTCTTAAAACTACAAAATATTCATTTTCCTTAACCGAAAGCAGCCATTCATCCTTATGGGTGAAAGCAGTGATAAGCCTTACCATGTAAAACAAGTGATGAGTTTGTGACTATGATATGTTCGATTGTCTGCCCTTGAGTTAATATAATTATAGTTTCTAGATGCCCTTCATCACAGAACACTTCTGAGTCACCCCAGAGTATACAGCAGCACTTCACAAACACTGGACATACAACTTTTTATTAGTGACTTGTCTAATCAACTCTTTGAAATTATTTTTCTAGCTAAACAGAATATATCAGAGGCTACAACCATCGAACTGAATATTCTTACAGAAACTGCATCATCCAGTCTATCTGAAGAACTACAAATGGTACCCGAAAGAACAACACCAATCATCCCTCTAATCACCGAATTACCTATCATTACAACAAAGTCCCCTCCTGTGGGAAATATATTCAATTTTGAGCAGAAAACCATAGTTCAGGCTCAAGCTGTCACACACAGATTAGCCACCGAATCATCCACACCTGCTGGGATTACCATGAAGCCTTTGGATATGGACTACTACTCACCTTCTGCTTTAGAACCACTTGGAAAGCCAGACATACCTGAAATTCAGAAAGAAGTACCCCAGAGTACAACTGTCATCTCCCATCATGCTACCGATTCATGGGATGGTGTCAGGGAAGACATACAAACCCAAGAGTCAGTTACACAGATTGAACAAATAGAAGTGGGTCCCTTGGTAACATCAGTGGAAATCTCAAAGCACATTCCTTCTAAGGAATTGTCTGTAACTGAAACACCATTTGTGTCTACAACAATGGCCCTGGATTCCAAAACTGAAAAGAGAACAGTAAGCCCTATTTCTGAATCTCTGACCACAAGCCACTATGGATTCACTGTGGGAGAAGATGACAGTGAAGACAGAACATTTACAGTTAGATCTGCTCAGAGCACCTTGACCTTTAGCCAAATACCTGAAGTTGTTACAGTGTCAAAGACTTCAGAAGATACCATCTCCACTCCACTAGAGGACAGGGAGCCATTCTCAGAGTCTACAATTCTTTCACCTGTAACTATGCCTGACAGTGACGGATCATCCACAGACAACTGGGAAGAAAAACAAACTAATGGAAGGATAACTGAAGATTTTTTTGGCCAGTATGTGTCCACCACACCTTTCCCATCACAGCATCGCACAGAAGTAGAATTGTTTCCTTATTCTGGTGATAAAAGATTAGTTGAGGAAATACCCACAGTTATTTATCCCTCTCCACAAACAGAAATGGCAGAAGGAAGAGAGAGAACAGAAACACTTAGTCCAGAGATGAGAACAGTTACTTACACTGATGATGAGATGCAGGAAAAGATCACCAAAGATCCATTTATAGGAAAGATAGAGGAGGAAGGCTTCTCTGGAATGAAGTTCTCTACAGCATCCTCAGAGGAAATTCATCTTACAGAGTCTTCAGTGGAAATGACCAGATCTTTTGATTCCCCAACACTGACAACAGCAAAGCTACATGTGGTGCCAACAGAGGCAAGAGATGCGGAGGAAGATTCTACAACAACACTGGTTGAACTGGACACAGATGGCTATCAAGATACTACAAAGTATGATGAGGGTATTACAACACTGAATGTGAGCCACAGCACTGTAACTGTGGAGGTGGTCACTGTATCAAAATGGGCTTGGGATGAAGATAATACAACAGCGAAGCCTTTAGAGCCCACAGAAGATGAAGGCCCTCCAAAATTGCCCCCTGCCTTACTCACCACTACAGAAATGAGTGGGAAGGATAAAGAAATCCCAAGTTTCACTGAAGATGAAGGAGATGAATTTACTTTTATCCCAGATAGTACTCAACAGTCATTAGAAGAGTTTACTAAGAAAGACACAACAGACCATGAGAAAGTCACAGTTGGATTTCAGCCAACTACATTAATTGGTATTGTAGAAAAGCCGACTTTAAGAGATTCTACAACCAAGGGAAGAGTTCCACCTACCACAAGTGTGGAAGGCCAAGTTATTTATGCAACCACAGAAGGAAGTGCTTTGGATGAAGAAGAAGATATGGATGTCTCAAAGCCAGTATCTGCTGTCCCCCAATTTGTAGACACTTCAGATGTGGAAGGATTGGCATTTGTTAATTTAAGTAGCACCCAAGAATCTACTGCTTATGTAGACAGCTCCCATACTGTTCCTCTTTCTGTAATTCCCAAGACAGAATGGGGAGTGTTGGCACCTTCTGTTCCACCAGAAGGTGAAGTTCTACGTGAACCCTCTCAAGACATACATGTCGTTAATCAGACTCACCTGGAAGCAACCATTTCCCCTGAAACTATAAGAACAACAATAGAAATTACACAGGGAAGAGGTCAGGAAGAATTCCCTTGGAAAGAAGCAACCGCAGAGAAGCCAGTTCCTACTCTCAGTTCTACAGCTGCCACAGCTGAGGAGGCAACAACAGCTGTGGGTAAACAAGAGCATGACGGGCCACCATACACAGTCTCTGAAGACAGATTGGTGACAGCTTCTGAGAGAGTCCCAGTTGTTGAAACAACTCCAGTTGGAAAAATTGAGCACAGTATGTATTATCCACCTGGTACTGTCCCAGAGCACAAAGAAGAAACAGATGAAGTGGTAACCCTAACACCAAGTGTAGGGCCAACAGTGTCTTTGAGTCCAGAGCCTGAAGAGAAGTATGAGACAGAAAGTGCTAGCCCAGGGAGATTTGTATCACCTTTCAGCACCCATGTTACCCAGCTTATAGAGGAAACCACTACTGAGAAAAGAGAGAAAGCATCCCTAGATTATATTGATGTAGGCTCAGGATTATTCGAAAAGCCCACAGCCACAGAACTCCCAGAATTTTCAACAATTAAAGCCACAGTTCCAAGTAATATCACAGCTGCCTTCACTTCAGTAGAAAGACCTCACACCATGTCAGCATCGAAGCCATCCCCAGGACCCACTGAGAAACCGCCTCTCATTGACAGGGAGCCTGGAGAAGAAACAACCCATGACATGGTAATCATCGGAGAATCAACATCTCGAGTTCCTCCCACTACCCTGGAGGATGTTGTAGGGAAGGAAACAGAAACTGATATTGACAGAGAGTATTTCACAATTTCAAGTACTCCCTCTGCTACACAGCCAGCAAGACCACCCACCGTGGAAGGCAAAGAGGCCCTCAGACCTCAGGCAATTTCCACTCCAGAACCCCCAGCAGGGACAAAATTCCGCCCCGACATTAATGTTTATATTATTGAGGTCAGAGAAAATAAGACAGGTAAGTCTTTGCTTTCTAGACATGCCAGTCAAGGCAATCAGCATTTTATCTTGAAAATTGCTTTTGGGAAAAAAAAAATCAACAGTCCAAATGCTGCCATTAGAAGATAACTGGAGTGTGAAAAAAAATTCTGTATTTTAGCTTCATATATTTGTACAAGAATTGGAAAAATATGTTATTTGGAAGAATGTTAGATATGATTGTGTTTTAAAAGTCCTAAGAAGCCCTGCTTTGTCATCTAATATAACCAATCATCACTGTTACATCACTTCAGAACATGCAGAACAAAGTGTTTTAATTTCAGTGTCTTTCCATGCATTACTACTCAAGTATAGCACTAGACTGTGTTAACATTCCATTGGTCTTTAACTATTAACCTTCAGTACTTACATTGTGGACAGCTAAAACTGTATTGCACATGTCTTGGGCTGGTAGAAGGATGTCTAAAGGTTTGCTTTGTTTTTTTCCTTTCCCAGGATTCTATAGGTTTGTTGTATAGCTTGTGGGAGGGGTACCAGGTCTGTAGTTGAAATGTTATTTTAATACCAGTTCAGCATACTGTTAAGCTGTTGCCCTTGGGTATTTTAATGAGGTTTTACATGTTTAGAACAAATGCACCCTAGCTCAGTCCTAAAAAAAAAATGCTGTAATTCATTGTGTCACATATAATTTCAGATATGGTTATGTCAGCATTACCTCTGTTCCCTAAAAACCAGGCTGTTGATGCTATTTATTTTATGATTTAATTGTTTCATCTCTAGGAATTTTTATGATTTCCTTCTATTCTGCTCAAATATTTTATTTTTCTTTCTGGCAAAAATTCTTAAAAACTGCTTCTTAACGTTGAATAATCCTTGCAATTTTCATTATCAAACATAACTTATTCCTTCCTAAAGGTCAAACCACACCATCTTTTGACTTTGGTAAGCTGAGCTGAGGACACATATTGAATACATTTTAATAGATCAAATTCAGGTTTGTATTTTTTAATTTAGAAGTTGAGATTACTGATTTTAGTGAAGTTGCTGTATTCTAGTTTGAATATGTGAATTGAAAGAATGAATAGTTATTTTTTTCCTTGACTGGGGTCCAAGAGATTGGGCTAGAAGAATTTTTCTTTCTCTCTCTCTTTCTTTCTTTCTTTCTTTTTTAAGCAGCACATTTTCTCTCTTACTGTTGGGATATTCCTTTCGGAGTGTCATTTTCTTAAGTGTCGCTATCCTCATTAGAGTATTCGGGAGTGCCCCTGTTGGAAACAAACAGGTAGCTCCATTGTCATGTCAGCTGGCTTCCAGTGTTGTAGGTGGAAACTTCATGCTTCTGGTATTCAGAATGTGCTCGTGTAAAAGCTCTTGCAGAGCAATGAATAGAAGGAAATACATTCCCAGAGTATTACTGTTAATCTCCACTTTCTCATATGGTTGAAAGAGGCCAGGATTGGGCATCACTGTCCTACTAATGAAGCTGTTTCTTGGAAATTATATCATGTCTCCTGTCTCTTACATTCCTTTTCCACCTCTTGAAACTGGGGTCAGAGGGAGATGAGTTGCCAAGTAGTGGAAATGAGGACTGATGTAAGTAGGGCTGGAAAAGTGACAAGACGATATTACTATGAAAAACAAAAGGCCGAAGTGAAAGGGAATTACTATTAGCACTTAACTTTAGAATTTTTAAAAAATGCTTGAGTGAATGACTATGCTGAAGTTTTTCCCAATTTAGATGACTCTCAAGTTAGTGTAGATACTAAGTTGGTAAATGGTGACTCGAATGGAGGGTCTGAGTCACCTGATCCAGAACCCTGGATTATACAAAGGTGCGTGTTTATATTGGAGTTGTTAACTTAGTTCAGCTGGGTCTGAGAGACATGCCTAGGTATGTCCTCTTCCTTCTTCCACTTTTAAAACATGGGATCATGATTTGCTTTCGAACCAGTTTTTCTTCAGTGTTGATAACAGTAGATCAGAAAACTCTGTGGAAAGGGAGTTGTTGGGTATCCCCATCAGGACCAGATTCCAATGTGCGTGTGGTGGTGTGCGTCAGTGTAGAGCCTGTATCTATCTAGATCCTTCCCTCATCTCTGTCTCTCTCTTTCACCTGTCATTTTTGTATACTTTATATATGTCATTCTTCTGAAGACTTAAAGTGTTGATTATTTCTTGACAAGACAATGAGGTTTACTCAGAACCAGCTGCTTACTTTTACAAATTTTACTTGTTTTCTATGAGAAATTTAATTTTTCAAGCATCTTGAACTTTGGCAAGGGAAAACATTAAAGCAGATGTTAAATTAATGGGTTCTAGGGCAGGTGTACATTAATAAGGAAAAATATATATGTGCCTGGAAACCAACTTCTTTATGTGTCAAGGCACATTTTTCCAGATCGGAAAATCCTTGGTTCATGTATGAACTTTTATAAATCTATTCACAAACATAGAACTGACCTCTACATATACTGTGTATCCAAGCAAACAAAAATGCCACCCATGCTACACTAAACCCAGGCATTCATAATTTTTTGCTATGCTCAGCAAGTCTCATAAATCTTGACTTTTTTTTTAACTACCATGAAATGAAACATGCTACTCAAGGAACGTTTATGTTATATTTGCTGAAATGGATCTTAATAGCAACTTAAGGTACTGTTGCTGGAGGGCAACTGTAGTTAGCAGTAAAAAAAAAATCTGAAGGAACTTTTCAGCTCATAAAAGTTTTATGAGCTGAAAAATGCTATGGGGTGTGTTTAACAGTGGTTCAGGGGATACTGAAAACATGACTCCTGTCTACTTCAGGAGTAATTTGCACACCTGCATTTAGAAAAATTATTGAAAGGCTTTCTTTGTGAACACATATGAAGTCTACAGGATTTAGTGGTGTGGGAATAGTTTCTTCAATTCTGTATTTTTTTCTTTAAAGAACGCTCCTCTAAATCATCAAAAATGTCACAAGTTAGTGTGACAGAACTGTGAATGTCTTTAAAAACTGATGTGCTATTATTGTTAAACCAAAGAATTATTTGGAAATGTACAGATATTAAATTCAAACATTATTATGCAAATGCTCATAGTTATAACCTTAAAATAGATGGTTTGTTAGTTTTTTTAATGAGTTCATATATACTCCATATTATTTGTCAGGCCAGCTTGATGTTATTTGTTCCATCAAGCATTCGTTTTTGCTAGTTTTATAATTTATATCTAAGTGCAGGGCAGGTGTAAAGCCAATACTAAACTAAAATGGTACAGATATTAAGATATTGATGAAATTACTAATGTAATGATATTAGAGATTAATGAGATGTTGAAAAATAATTTTGGCCTCTATCTTAGAATTCATTTTGCTCAGTTTCTGTATCGAAAATTACGGCACCTTATTGTTTACATCATTGAGAAATAACTCTTATATGATTAATTCCTCCTGCATTTTTGTTTGTACTTTGGAGAAATGTATACAAAGCTGAAGGCGTTGAGGAGAGAATGAAGAATAAGGGCATTGGCTCTGAGAACAGGAGATAGGCACCTGGCAAAATGGCAGTATTTATTTCATTGCGTTCACAATCATCGTTTTTTAAAAGGCAATGTTTATATGAGATTACTTCATATAACTTTACAAAATCACATATTTTTCATTTTGATAGAATTGATTATGTAGAAAAATTACTTTCTGATTTTTTTATTATAGGAGCAGATTCCTTTCTTAGGAACACTATATTATTAGGAACACTATATCTTGAGGAGATAAAAGAGTGGCTCCCCTGGTTAATACCTGACAGGCAGCTATGCTCACCACTATACCAGCAAGGCTCCATTGTTCTGGTTGACATTTGAGAAAGGAGATCAGATCCCCAATTTCTTGGGACCTCTCTCTTAACTTGTGGTCGTTTCTAAAATAATAAGTACCTCAGACCACGGCTAGAAAAAGAATACTGTCATCTAGCTAATTCAAAAGCAATCAGTAACAATTATTCATTCCTGAATGAATTGATTTTTTAAAACATAATAGCATTTTTTAAATTGGTCTGATTATTAGTACTTTATCTCACTATCATCATATGCATTCGCCGATATTTACCTTTGAATAACTTTGTATGATGCTGAATAAAGCAAATTAGGCAAATCTAGGGGTTTTTTTCCCCCCAAAGATGTTATTTACTTATTTGAAAGAGAGAGAGAGCGTGGGCACAAGCAAGGGGAGGGGCAGGAAAAGGGAGAGAGAGAAGCAGGCTCCATACTTAGCAGGAAGCCCTATGTGGGGCTCCATCCCAGGACCCTGGGATCATGACCTGGGCCCAAGGCAGACACTTAACCTACTGAGCCACCCAGGCACCTGCAAATCTACTTTCAATCTCACTGATGCCTATATGTCATTAAGATAGTACATAGTTACATTTCAGAATATCACATGCATGTGCAGAGCTCAATCATCATGAAGCTCACAGAGCTTGATACTTTCAGGGCACGATTTACATCTATTTTCATGTTTAAATGTTGGAGATCGATTGTAAGACAACTAGGGAAAGTATTGCCAGTGGGCAAATGGAGGCACATGTTTAGGTTTAGTTTGCTGCTAATATGGGGGGACAATGTATGCTATTCAGATGCCTGCTGTGGCAAGAGAACAGCACACTGAAATTGGTAGCCCTGGGTCTGGGCTGCTTCTTTCTGGCAGAATTTTGGAGCACATCCCTGAAATTGATTGGGGCTGGTGCTTGCACACATGAGTGGTTCTCTTTGCTGGGCTTCTGCCTTGGCTCCCTGCCAGAGAAGCACATTTCTTTCTGCAGGGTTTAGGATGGCTTCTCCCATCCTTCCTTTACTGCCTGAAATCTGGAAAAGGATTGAGTTCCTCTTCCATTAGTCAAATAAAATGAAAAGGGAAGAGGCTATATCTTCCCTTTGTTTCTACACTTTGAAGAAAAGAATTGACCTTAGTGTTTCTAAATGATTAGTGAGTTTAACCCTGTATTGCAGATCAAAGGTTATCTTTCTAAAGAGTCCTTCTAAATGAAGTATTTTGTATGTGTCACACATAATGTGCACACCACTCACATATAGACACGCATACACAAACACACAATAGACCCTCAATTTTTAAAATGCTTTGATTAACCCACTCACCTCGAGGAAAAATTTAAGAAACTGAAATTGTTTCTTCACAGGTTGAAGCTTAATAATAGACGTGTTCCACAGATGGCTAAAAAGATCTTTGTTATCTTCCTAAAATGAGCCTCTTCTTTCTGAAAATAGCATTTGTAGTTACAGCTTAGGAGTTCTCGAAACTACTACTGAGGTGGGGCATTAT
This sequence comes from Taxidea taxus jeffersonii, assembly GCA_003697995.1. Taxonomy (NCBI): domain Eukaryota; kingdom Metazoa; phylum Chordata; class Mammalia; order Carnivora; family Mustelidae; genus Taxidea; species Taxidea taxus. The sequence continues at coordinate 317,384 of ML093469.1, read as the reverse complement.
CTAAAGACAAATGCCACTTAGCTGTCACTGGCAATGAACTCGAGAGAAAGGTACACACTGTCTTCCAGCAGAGCACAGTCAAGCAAGATTTATCTTTGGTTAAAGCTACAGCGTGCCTAGTCCTTTGACAGATATTAAAAGAGACACAAAATAAACATAAACCATAGGCCCTGCTCCCAGGGACTTTAAATGCATTCTTTGGAGCCAGCATTAACACAATCAGATATAATTATAGTACAGAAAAATACAGTTACACACTGGGTAATGTGATACCAACTATAAATGGCAGTTGAGATCAGCGAAGGAAGGAATCAATGAAGACAGGAAGCCAGAGACTATTTTATGAGAAGGGAGAAACTTCAGCTAGTCCTTGTTGGAGAGGAAGATCAAAAACAAATTACTGGAAACCAATTATTAGCTAGCCTCTTGCTGCCCAACAGACTCATCAGTGGAGCTAAGGAGCCACAAGTATAATCAGGCATTTTTCTAAATCACACTTGGATGACAGAGGGGCACGGCCCACTCCAGAAGATGAATGCCTTCTTAGTGTTCACCTAGAAACCTGTGCAGGTGGGTGAACACCAAATATTCAGCCAACTTCTTCAGGAGGGAGTGCTCTCATATGACTTTCCTGTTCTTCAGTGATTCATGCTTTTTGACAAATACAGCATCTCCTGTAGGTTAAGTATGTTTAACTTTTCAAAATATATTCCCATGAAGTATCATGGTTCAGAGTTACACATGTAACTTGTAAAGTTAAATGGCATGGAACTGCTTTTTTAAAGAGTGGGCTGTGTACTCTAAAAGATGAGCTAAAGGTTTATGCCATCTTAATTCAATAGTATTACAGAAGCAAGTGCTAGAAGTTGGTGAGCCTGGAGTCAGTCTCTCCTTTGCTTATCTGCAGTGTGGACCCAGAAATTTCTTAGGTTCACCGTTAGAATTTTTTGCCAGTAAATTAGACCTAATGGCTACTACTGTATAAAAGGAATGTTTCCTAAACTTTGACACATACTCTTTTTTCCAAATCACAGGGATCATGAAACAAGATGATCACGTGTGTATATGTACACACACATACATGTATACACACCTATACACAAAATACACAGATATTTGTTTTCTCATTTATTCAACAAGTAGTCAAGTAATGACCACACATAAGATTCTCCACTAGACCTGGATTCTTGAAGCACGTTCTGTGATTCTCTGCGTGAATGTGGATGGGTGGTCAGTTAGCCCCATAAGATTGACGGCAGAGGTAGTTGATGTCCTAGAAGGAGCTTTTGGAAATAGGCCTGGGTTCATTGTCAGCATTGTGATGTCCATCTGTTTGGTCTTAAAAATTGCTTTATCTCAGGAGGTCTCAGTTGTTATAACATTTACAATGTATAATAATATCACAAACTCACCAGGTTTCTTGGAGGAGGAAGGGATCTCTTTGAGGGTTTGTCGGTTATTGTGTCAGGCAAATCACACAAATACTCCCATGACAACAAAGGACTCCCAGTAGTGCCTGGCACATGAGGACTACTGAGTACAAATTAATCCCCTTTCTGTGTTAGCAGTTATTTTATTCTGGATTTCTACAGGTAGGGACACTTATAGATTGTTTTGTACTGGAAAAAGGTTAAAAAAATTAAATTATCTTTAAAATTCCAGATTTAGACCACAGGGAGCCAAATATAACTATAGTGTAGTATCCGTGTGACTGTAAGAGCTTGTTAAAATTTTAATCCTCTATGAATTGTGTTTGTCTAGGGTGATGCCATTTTGGGTGCAAATCAGAGGCAGCTGCAGCCCTTATTTAAAATTTAAATGTAGTATTGATTCTACAGCACCTGTATGTAGAATTCACTAGCTTTCTGCTATTTCTTCATGTGTGAGAATTGGACTTGTGATTTTGATAACCACCCATTTAATTTTTTTTTTTCCAAAGAAAAAGATCTTCTCACAAATTCTTTATAAATTTTTTCCAGGTACTAGGCCTAGTCTCTTCTTGCATATTCATGGAATGCATGGGCATTCCCTGCTGTCTTTTTGTTGTTGTCAAGGAAACCCCCAGTTCTCTACACAGGGATTACATTCTTCTTTCTTAATAGCTCTTAGATCATTCATTTGTGCAATGAATAAAAAATGTATTCATGGGCCCAGACAGTGTTCAGAGCATTTCTGAGGGAAGGGATGTAGCCAAGGGGAGAGACGTGCATCGTGAGAGGAGCAAAAGGGATAAAAGAAAAGGAAAAAGAAATGTTCTCTGATGTTTCATTTTTATGATATAAAGCTGAAAATTGTATGTTTTTAATAAGGCATTGCCTATTTGTATCAGTTTACAAAATGTGTGACATTACACCTCAGTGAGGGAGTTTAGTCAGGTACAGGAAGATTTGCCTATTCAGTTGCTTCATTGGTAGAATGATTCCAAGAAGGGGGCCTTGGCCAAGAGGGGGATTGGGGAGATGTTTTGGCAAAAACTGTTGTATATTTTTTTTTCATATGTATCAAAGTGCTTTGAATTTTTTTTTTTTTTAAGATTTTGTTTATTTATTTGACAGAGGTCACAAGTAGGCAGAGAGGCAGGCAAAGAAAGAGGAGGAAGGGAAGCAGGCTTCCTGCTGAGCAGAGAGCCCCATGCGGGGCTCGATCCCAGGACCCTGGGATCATGACCTGAGCCGAAAGCAGAGGCTTTAACCCACTGAGCCACCCAGGCGCCCCAGTGCTTTGAATTTTTAACAACATAATTGAGGTGATAGAAAATGTAAAATAGTCTTTCATCCCAGGGCATCATGTGAACAACTGAGAACCTATTTTATGGTATTAAAAATGGTGTTCCTTAGAGAGGTATGTGGGTGTTTAGACTTTTTGAGTACGAATCAGGAGGAAAACACCTATCTATTGGTAAGAAGGCTGTAATTGTCATAAAAAGAATGATTTGGCTCTTGGAAGGAAAATAAATTATGATAAGCCTTCTAAATACTTGTTGGAATTATTGTAATAGTGGACAAAGTATTTCTCCATAAGTAATTTAAAGTGTAAATATGAAAGGAAGACTCTCTGGAGTGAGAGGGAAAGTTTAATTATATTTCAGCATCTGTGTCTATAAAAATTTGACCTATTGTGTCACAATATTATGTCCAGATGTGCTAGCACATGTATATAATTGACTGGCTTCTGGTGGCTTCATCTTTTGGCTTTGTCCTATAGTCTTCTTGGTTTCTCACAGGGTGATTTAGTTGCTTTGGCCATGTGCTGCAAAGAGTAGGTTTTTGGAGGCTTTGGTTTTCTTAAGTTGAAAAAGGAAAAGGAAATATATTAAGGTATATTTCTGTAGAGTATAACGGAACATAGTGTAGTTACCATTTTTCACTATGCTGCCCACTCATCTTACTCTGCTCTGTAGGGAAGCCATTTTATTGTCTGCAGATTAAACATTCTCTTCCCATCTCTTCACAGTCACTTCCAGGAAATAATTGGAGGTGTTGAAATAAAGTCATTCAGTCAAGCTATTGTGTGGCTGGAGAAAAGAAGATAACACAATCTATTGCTTAACAGGGAAGGCAACCTGAATTAATTAGTGAGCAAAAACATATAATAAAGACTATTTGCTTGCTTTAGTAAAAAGAGAAAACTAGACATAATACAAAATAAATGAATAGAAGAAGCAGCTTTAGATTTTGCTTCACAGGAAACTCTGGGCACTCATTCCCTTACTGAGTAACCACTCAGCTTGCCTGAGAGGGCCCAGAGCTACATACACTAAGGAGGCACCAGGCAGCTAACCAAAAGTGACACCATTCTGAGCACAGGGGTTTGAGAAACACCAGGAAATGGCCCAGTGCATAAATATCGCCAACACTGCTTCTCAACCCTCACTGTCTATTAGAATGACCCAGGAGCCTCTAAGTAAAAATGCCCATGTTCTCATCCCTCATCAGACAACTTGAATTGGATTTCTAGTGGGAGGGCTCAGACACTTGTACTTTGGTTAATTTCTTTTCTTAAATTTACTTCTTTTTTTTTTTTGTTACTAAATATCTGTATTTTTAAAAGCTTCTCATGTGATTTTGATACACAGTGAGCGTTGAACATCAGTAAAGTAAAGGCTTTCTGACCCGCAGACAGCTGGCTGAAGTAGGCACTCCTGGGGAAGGGGATGCTTTAAGCTTCTGCCAATTAAGCTATGCTTTACCAATTTTAAGGAGAAAAAGAATATGTCTGATTCAGTCTCCTCTAAGTGAAAAGGTGCTCTTTGATCACGTTTTGGGAAAGGTAGATTTTGTCATGTGTTAAAATGAATGTTGGCATCTGTAAATAAGGAAGAAAATAGAATTAAAGATCATTAAAATACATGCTTTTTTAAAAAGTTTCAGGAATTGGGATGCCTGGGTAGCTCAGTTGGTTGGGCCTTCGGCTCAGGTCATGATCCCAGCGTCCTGGGATGGAGTCCCACGTCGGGCTCCTTGCTCGGCAGGGAACCTGCCTCTCCCTCTGCCTCTGCCTGCCTCTCTGTCTACCTGTGCTCGCGCTCTCTCTCTCTCTCTCTAACTAATAAAAAAAAAAAACAAAAACTTAAAATAGAACACATCCAATCAACGGAATGGTACATCCTAATTAAAAAAAAAAGTTTCAGGAATAATTATAATTGAGTTAGAAATAATGGTAAGGGGTGGAAAATGTGTCTTGAATTACCTAGAATGCATGCCTCACTTTACTGTATCCATGTTACCTTCTCTATATCAACATGGAAACTATAAGAAAATACATATGGTTATGGCTCAAGGATTTTATTTTATTATTATTATTATTTATTTATTTGACAGACATAGATCACAAGTAGGGAGAGAGGCAGGCAGAGAAGTTGGGGGGGGGGCGGGGAAGCAGGCTCCCCGCTGAGCAGAGAGCCTGATGTGGGGCTGGATCCCAGGATCCTGAGATCATGACCTGAGCCGAAAGCAGAGGCTTTAACCCACTGAGCCACCCAGGCACCCCTGGCATAGGGATTCTTTTGACTCTACTACGGAAGTGACTTTGTTCATTATACATTTACATTAAGAAAAATGGTGATTACCACCCTGATATAAGCCTATATGGACTACTGGATTTGGAAAGAAGGTGAATGATTAAAAAAAAATTTTTTTTTTTTGAAAATGTGTCTTCCCATTTAGATTATCTGGATTTTTATATCCAGAAGAGTCTTTACTGTTTGCATTATTTGTATGATTCTTTAGTTGTATCTCAGAATTTGATCTGCTACTGCAATCAAAAGATAACAATTTCTTCAGCCCAAAATTCACATCTTTCAAAGGAAGTATCGAATTGTAATAGAATGTTAACATTTTCCTTCTTGATGATAAAAAACTGAGCAGACATTCTGCCAACAAAATTCTCAAAGAGTGGTTGAATGGCAAGAGTAATGAAGGGCATTCATGTTTAAAGGATCTCTTCACTCACTTTAATTACAGAATACAGAATTTAGAATGGGCAGTGAGACAAAAATACAAACACAGCTAAGGAACGTATGAATAAGAAATGATATGACCTAAGTCCTGTGGCATACAAATCAAAGATACAACCTGTTTTGGCTGAGGAGTTTTAGAGAAGATGTCCTGGAGAACCGAGGGCTTTAGCTGGATCATTCATAAATGCACAGGTCAAGTTCAAAGGAGGATTTAGAAGCATTCCAAGTTGGGGGTGGGAGGGCTTTTCTTGAACAGAAGTTGAGCCAGGAATGAGGAGTATAATAAGATGGGGACATGGAGTTGCTGGGCTCCAAGGCAGAGCACAGAATTCTAATAGAGAACTGAAGGAAGAGGATAACCATGGGACAGTTAATGGGACCGTTCAAACGCTCTGTTGAAGTCAGGTAGAAGAGGTGAGCAGAAACTGCTACTGACTATTGAAGAAAGGAGTAACATAATTAAAAATAAAATGGTGTCTGGTAAAGTTTACCTTACCAGCGATAATTTAGAGGTCTTAGAAAAGAAGTATAAACATAGTTATGGGAGGCATTTGTTTTACTTTACTCAAAGCTTTTACTTAAATTTTACATCCTTGATTCTGATCAAAGTGTTTTTCTGGTGTTAGGATATTTGATATCTATCTGTTTATCTATCATCTGTCAAAGGCTTTCACAATGTTGGAGAAATAAAGTGAAAAGGATAATAAATATACTGCCTATGGCTGGTTCTTATTGATTTGTTATATTTTTAAGCAACTTTGAAACCTAAATAACCTGGCTTACTTCTTTTATATAGTTTTTTGTCTTATCTCATTGTTCAGAAATGCTTATAGGTCTCAAACTTACTTGATTGTTCTCCAGGAAAGCCCTTGCTCTTTAAATATTGGAAGTTACAAAATCCCCTAGGGCTTTTCTGTAAGTAAGAAGAGCCCACACTTGGTGATATCTCTTTGAGCACACTTAGACCAGATGACTATATCTAAACACATTCTTTCCGCTTGAAGGAATAGCATTATTAGGGGATTATCTCAAGTTGGGGAAAAAAGATGATTTTTATCATCCTCATAACATGCCTGCCTCTTTAAAGTGAGGCCATCAGAAATGCTTATGTTGTTTATACACATGCATTACCCATTCTGGATGTAAAATTCATGAATTGAGAAATATCAAGCTCCCGCTCAGCAGGAGTAGGCTGCCGGTCTACGGTAACATGCTTGGGAGATGTACCAAATGAACCTCAGCTAGCAGAGTTAATAGGGAGGTATGGGTCACAGAGTCCAATGCTGGTCTCCCAACGTTCAGATTAGTCTCTCTCATCTCTGAGGAGATTGAGTATTGATGTAAATATCACTTGATTTCCAGTTATTGAGGTAATTAATTAAGGGTGCAAACATATCTGAAGAGATTTGGGGAGGGTGTTTATATCTTGATGACTAACATCAATTTTTGTAGCATATTGAGTCAGCACCATTTTTTGTGTTTCAAATTTTGAGATTATTGGGGGATTTAGGGTATCTGAAACAATCTGATTGAAATTTCTATTAGGTGGGAGTGCCTGGGTAGCTCAGTCAATTGATCGTCTGATTGAGGCTTAGGTCATAATCCCAGGGTCCTGGGATCAAGCCCCTTGTTAGGCTCCCTGCTCAGCTGGGAGCCTGCTTCTCCTTCTCCCTCTGTCCCTCCCCCTGCTTGTGCTCACTTTCTGTCTCTCTCTCAAATAAATAAAATCTTAAAAACAAGAAATTTACGTTAGGTGATTTTTTTTGCTTCCTGAGTTGCCGGCATTTTATTTTAAATTAAGAACACATCAAATATGAAGGAAGTTGAGGCATTTTTTTTCTGTCTGGTTGTTGGACCTATAGATAAGTATCAGAAAACATATAAACATCTTAAAGAACTTCAGACTTTCTTTATTTAAATTCTGTAAGTATTGCTCAGCCACTTCAGCATGGTTGCCTATTTTATTTTTAAAATAAGGGAACAAAATATTTTTGTTGCACATTAAAATGAAATCCATTTCACTAAAGAAATGTGATCCTAATATATCTCTGCTTAGTAAATTGGTATATAGTTATATTTAATTGAAAGCTCTTAAACTTAAATTGTAAAATTCCCCCAAGAGAATGTGAACCTTAGCCAGCTGCCTATGCATCTTAGCAACAATGTTTTGTGTCTGCTAACAGCATGACTGGAAGATTGTGCTATGTCCACAAAATTCTGCCATGAAGTACTTAAAAATACTTGGTGAATAATTTGAGGTCAGCTAGCAATTAAGTGTTGTGTGAAATGCTATTAAAAAATCTATCAACTGTGGTACTAGTATATTCAAGTCAAGCTGTTAAAATACATTTGTATAAACATAGAACAGATTATACATACACTGTGTAGAGTTCTGTGGTTTGACTCTTGAAATCCAAATAAAAGTTATATTATCCTTGGAATAAAATTCTAAAATAGAGAGTCTTTTATAAGGGCTTGTTCATCTAAGAGCTGGGAATGTTAATTACTCCATTAGGTTGCACTGTTAATAGGAACTAGAGCAGATCATGATTTTGGAGTAAGATACCTGCTCTTACAATGCACAGGTGCCCCCCTCCCCCCACAACCCACAAAGAAACTTATATGGTTTGCAGTCATGATAGTACTTGTAACTGTCTAATAACATGTGTGGTGGGTGGTGGTAGTAACAAGAAAGAGGGATGAAGAAATCATTTTAAAGATTGAATAATAAACAGGAGCAAAAGGGAATCTGGGTGAGATGTCCAGTAGCCATAACAGGCATATAGGGTGGTGGGAAAGAGTTCACCCATCCATGCTGGGTAGATTTCAGACCTCCCCACCTTGTGGGATTTTTAAAGTATGGGAACACATTAGACACACTGACAGAATAAAATGTAGATTTATCTGTACAGAATCTGTTGATAGAAAAAAATTATGTCTAAAGCCCTAAAAAATGAACATTTCCCTCACCCTCAAAACAATATTAAGAAATCTGATGAAAGAATTTGGAAGCTAACACAACTTACTTAAACAATGAATATTAGTCACTTAGTTGTGAGACTATGGGAAAAGAAAACAAAATAATTTCAACTATTATTTTGTATTTGTTTTATTTAAGAATTCCCCTCTAGTAGAACATTTTTGTGATACAGATCAAATGAGCACATGTTAAAATCTATCTCTTCTTCTCAGTCACTGTTTTGTGTAATGTGCTGATAGTTCTTTGGTGGTCACCAGCTTCATGGTACAATGAAAAGCATAAGACAAAACAGCTGAAGATGTTTCTGTGTTTTCTACTATTCTGAAAGCAAGTCAGATCAGATACTTGGGAGGCAGGTGCATGAAGGAATTCTAGATTAAATGTAATGATTGGTACATTTGCAATATGTACTCCCCAAAATTTTCCTTTTCGAATTAAGAGAGTGTGTAGTAAGGCCATTTTTCTAACCTCTTGGAGAGAGTGTTTGTTTGAAAAAGAGAAAGAGGCAGGCAGGCAGACAAACAGACTTTGAAGATATTCTTGGAGGTTCTAGGTCTCTACAGAGTTTCAGGCATCTGCAATACAGTCTGACACATAAAGGTAGTACATTTTATGCAGTCAATTGTCCTCTGGGAAGATAAGACAGTTGGGTGGCATGCATGGTTGTGGTAGTGAATTTAATTTTATGTGCAAAAACCAAGATGCAAAGGCCAACTCTGCTATGTTTGTATTGCTGTGATTGAAATATTGTGATATCTACTTAGGTTAGAAAATGGAATATATTGCATCTAACAGTTGAATCTTTGGGTAAAATATTCTGATATGATGGTCTGAAGTGCTAAGGGAGGTCCCCATAGATTCATGTGCAATAAGAAATGTGGAAGTTCATTATCTAAGTGGAAACTGGACTAAAACAGTGCTACACTTTGTTCATTGGAACAAAATTAGAAAATATAAAGTGAATGCCAGGGTGTTTTATTAATTGAATTAAGTAGATTTAATAAGAATTGATAGTCAATGAAATTAGTATATAAATTGCTGATTTACAATTATAGTTTTTTGTTTTCTATTCTAGGGAAAAAACCATTTTAAATTATTCACTCCTTTGTAAAACACGTAAGTGAACATCATGACATGTCAGTTCCTTCGACACGCTGATAGTTAATGCAGTGACATACCTTAGTGTCTTCTCTCTCTCTCTTTCTCTCTCTATCTGCTTTTCTTGACCCCACTTATTTTTAGAGATGCCATCATCCTTCATTGATGGGACCTTCATTTATACTCACTAAGAAGGTGATGGGACATGTTTAAATAGTTTTTTTTTTTTTTTTTTTTTTTACTAATTTTTAAGTAAGGAATTTATTTAGAAACCTATATAAACCTGTACAGGCGATGAGTATTATTTACCCTGTTCCTGGCCTAGGAGTTTATAAATAAACACTATCAAGCAGTCATTTCCTTATTTATCCTATGTTTATTTGGAGAAAGTTGGCTGAATGGTCAGTTTTACCTTCATTATTTATAAAACAGTACAAAATGTGGTGGGGATTCTTTCTATGGTTGGCACAGACCTGTGTTTCTTATTTAAAGTTCTTTCCATAGTTAAGTGAAAGATTCTGTGTGAATTTAGTGTCCGTGTGCATGATATTTCTTGATGAGAATCCTAGTTTTATTTACACCTCATGAAACCTAATGCAAAAGGTTGAATGTAAAATAGAATATTAGCAGTTGAAGATAGGTATACTTTTGAAGCTCCAGTTAGATGCTATAAAGTTGTACAAAATAGTTTTACTGAGTCTGGCTTTCCTTGACTATGTTAAAATAGTATTAGCAATGAGAAACTACTTAATTTGGTGATTAGATAAAATTGCTGATATGATATTTCAAAAGATTCATTTCTACAAAGGCATTTAAAATGTATTATCATATACATATATGTACATATACATATATATTATCTTTTTTTCATAGCAAAACAGTGGGCTTCATTGCAAGCACTATTAAGAGATGTTATGAAGATTTTAAAAGTGTCCTCTTCTAAAACATACACACCATGAGATACTGTAAGATCACAATAACAACTTCAGTGATGTAATATTGAACGAGCTTATGCTTCTAATTATATTTTTTGAAAAAACGTAAGGCATTTAGTCATGTTCTTGTTTGGCAACTAGGAGTTGTTGTAGCATCTGTGGCAGAAATAATTTGTTTTCACTTTATATTTTTGTAATATGTAGAGTTATGTGTTGATCTCATTTTTCTTATGGTGGAAGAATTTTTTATCCATTTGAATACCCATGAGCCTTTGTTTCCATAGTTGAAAGGCAGAATGTCTGAGGTAGAATGAGAGGGAGATTTGGTTATAGGACATATGGTTAGGGTAAGAATAACCCAGCCTTTATGGAGATTATACAGTGAAGATGTGATGGGATATAGAGAAGAGTTTTCTTTTTTGCTTTTAGTAGGGTGAAAGGGATAAAGGTAGACAATATACGTCTTCCAGTTACATAAAAGTTCTGTGGTCTTTCGCTTTCTAAGCAAACCATAGTTTAAAAACATAGAGGAGCTTCTTAGAGTTTTTATTGATCATTCCTATACTTCTGAATTTATTTTGATGCATAAGGAATACAAGCAAGACCTGTTTTTTCCTCGTCTGACTTATCAGTAAATGATTGATCTTTTCATACATGGAAAGGAATGGCTTCTTGCTACAGGAACAATCTTCCTACCAATGGGGGACAGGGCTGGCTCCGTCATAATTATTCTTTCTGTAAGCTTCTCGGGTTTCACCTGAGTGTATGTGGCATGAATTGGGGCTCAGCTGAAAATTAATTCTGCAACAGTATTCCTGGGGTGGGAGAGTGAGACACTGTGCAATCCTCCATGCTGCTCTCTGTCTTCTCACGGGCCCTTGCACGCAAAGGTACCTTTTCTCACTCCCGTGACACTGGGACAAGGACAGTTGCACTGGCAGAAATCTCTCCTAGGACAACTGAATTACACTCTGATAAAAGTGACCGCCCAGAATTTCCTCCTTCCTGGTGCCCAGACAAGGCATTTGGCTGGTGTATTTCTGGAAGCACAAGAGTCCATTGAGCTTAGTGGTTGGTACCTTATAGCAATTTACAATTTACAAGAGAGTGTTCTCAGGATATGTGTTATTTAAAGTGTGCTAGTTCAGATGTTTAGATATGACTCCTGAACTTCCCTGGGGGAAAATGTTAATAAAAAGAACTGTAACTGACCCAATCCAGATCACCTCTCATGAAGGACAAAGGTGTGAAGTGTGGTGAGCCCTTCCTTCCTTCCTGGTGTTCTCAGTGAGCTCTCCCTGTGTGGAGCCTCCGTGCATGGCTTCCTGCCCATGTGTCTGGCCCATGGCTACAGCCTTTACAGCTAAATCTTGTCTCACTGTTACATTGGGGAGGGGCTGGTTGCACTGTGAAAGGTCTGTAAAGAAACCTCTCTTTTACTTTCCTGAAACCAGTCTTCTCTAGGACAGATTATGGCAAGAGAAGGAATCTCTTCTCAGTTCCTTACCAAATAGAGGGTATCTCAGACTCCCCTTACATAAAACAATAATCGCTTACTTTGCTTTGATGAAATGGTCTTAATTTTTCTTTTTTTTTTTTCGTTCACATGCATATGAATTCCCACATTTCACAGTTACAATGTATATATATATGACTCCTTGTTTCATTTTAAGGGCCTTGCTTTGTTAAACATGTTGAAGAGTTTTCATAACCTGTTCCTATAATCTTATATTGGGTTTATTTTTCCGATTGTTAAGGTGAATCCACAAATTTGGAGACTGAGAACCACGTGTAGAAGGGTAGTTGCACTTTATGTGAAAAGATTTAAATCCTTCTTTGTGTGCATGAGTGTGATCAGCCAGCCTTGCTGTCGATTTCTTCTGTCATACACTGCCAAATCTTCTTTTCAAGTATTGTGAAAACTCTTTGTTTTTTTCAGGTCGAATGAGTGATTTGAGTGTAAGTGGTCATCCAATAGATTCAGAATCTAAAGAAGATGAACCTTGTAGTGAAGAAACAGATCCAGAGCACGAGCTAATTGCTGAAATTTTACCCGAGTTTATTGAAATAGATCTGTACCACAGTGAAGAAGATGAAGAGGAAGACGAAGAGTGTGCAAACGCTACAGACGTCACGACCACCCCATCAGTGCAGTACATTAACGGGAAACAGCTAGTTACCACCGTGCCCAAGGACCCAGAAGCAGCAGAAGCTAGGCGTGGCCAGTTTGAGAGTGTTGCACCTTCTCAAAATTTTTCAGACAGCGGTGAAAGTGAAACACATCTGTTTGTGATCACCGAGACCGGATTGTCTACCATCGTGCAGCCTAATGAATCGAAAGAAACAACTGAGTCGCTTGAACTTACATGGAAGCCTGAGACTTACCCTGAAACACCCGAACATTTTTCAAGTGGTGAGCCTGATGTTTTCCCCACAGTCCCGTTCCATGAGGGAGAAGCCACAGAGGGGCCAGAATCCGTCACAGAGAGAGGGCCTCAACTTGATAATTTGGTCCATGAACATATGGAACCTGTAACTCTGTTTTCTGAAGAGTCTTCAGGAGATGCTGCCATTGACCAAGAATCTCAAAAAATCTTTTCAAGGGCTACTGAAGGAACATTTGATGAAGAGGCAGACAAAAGTACTTCTATCGCATATACTCCAAGTATAGTTCCAAGTTCTGTGTCAGCAGGTGTTTCAAAGGAAGTATCAGTTGCCTTCCCAGGAAATGCCCTCCCTGATGGCCCATTGTCCACTGTAGAAAGCTGGGTAGAAACAACCCCTAGAGAAAATGTGGAGCTCTCAAGGAGTCCTTCAATTCCATTTCCAGAAGGCTCTGGAGAAGCCGAAGAAGATAAAAAGAAAATATTCACTGTGACAACTGATTTATCACAGAGAAATACTACAGATACACTGGTTACTTTAGACACCAACAAGATCATGATCACAGAAGGTCTTTTTGATATTTCTGCAACAACCTTTTACTCCGTTTCTCAACAACCTTCTGCAGAAGTAGCACCTACCAAATTTGGAGGGGAAGCAGACACTTCTGAGTGGGTCTTCAGTACATCTCTTGAAGGAAAGAAAAGGAAAGATGAGGAGGGAACCCTAGGTACAGCTTCTACAGTTCTGGTATATTCATCAACACCAAGATCAGATCAATTGATTTTACCTTCTGAATTAGAAAGCTCAAGTGAACCAACATCTAGCGATTCACCATCTGCTACCAGGAGTAGTTTTATGTCCTCGACAAAACCCACAGAGTCTGAAAATGAAATAACAAGTTCTACTCTTGTCTTTACAGAATTAAATGTTTTAGACAGTCTGGGGGCACAAACTGCTGAGCCCAGCAGTAGCAGTCAACCTGAGGTTCAGCAGGGGCTGTCCACTGTTCCAGGGAGCCCTGCCTTTCTCTCTATGGAGCCAGGCTCTGGAGAAGCTGCTGCTGACCCAGAAACAGTCACTGTGTCTTCATTTTCATTAAATTTAGAGTCTGAAAGTCCAATCAGGAAGGAAGCAGCTGGCACTTTGTCTCCCCATGTGGAAACTATATTCCCTTTTGAGCCAACAGGATTAGTTTTGAGTACTATAATGGACAGAAAGGTTCCTGACATTGTAAGCCAAACATCCAAAGAAAACTTGATTTCAGAGGTCTCAGGAGAACAAAATCATGGGCCAGGAATAAAGGGCTTTTCTAAAGATTTTCCTTTGGAAGAAGATTTCAGTGGTGACTTTAGAGAGTACTCAACAGTAACTTATCCGATAGCAAAAGAAGAAATGGTAATGGAAGGCTCTGGAGATGCAGCATTTCAGGATACCCACATTTCACCATCTGTAATACCTGCTTCAGATCACAGCAACCACAGAGCTGACTCAGAAGGACTGAGGAGCACCTCAGTCAGCACTTCCACCTTTCCTTGGGAAGAGTTCACAGCCTCAGCTGAGGGCTCAGGGGAACAGCTGGTCTCAGTAAGCAGCTCTGTGGACCAAGTGTTTCCTAGTGCTGTGGGGAATGTTTCTGGTACAGACTCCCCATTTATTGACCAAGGATTGGGAGAAGAAGATGCTACTAGTGAAGCCAATGAAAGGACCATGATTTTACCAACAGCAGAAGCTGAAAGTACTGAAGCCACAACAGAAAAGGTGGAAATGACAGTCAATGGCATGGTTTCAGTGAACTTTCCCCAGACTATGGAGCCAGCCAAATTATGGTCCATGGAAGAAGTCAATCCTGTAAGGCAAGGAATTGAAAGTGAGATAGCATCAGAGGAAAAGATTCAAGAACCAAAGTCTTTTGAATCCCCTCAAAGTCCAGATGCATCAGAACAAACAATGTTTGATTCACAGACATTTACTGAAACTGGACTCCGATTCACAGGTTATTCTACACTAACAGTGAGGAGGACTGACAATACTGCTGAGGAAATGGAGAAAGAAGGAATTTCCTTCACTGATGTGTCTACTCCAGATCCAGAGTTAAAGGGCTTGGAACTCCATACTGCTCTCCCTGAAGTTACTGAAAAATCCCATTTTTTCTTAGATACTACCTCAGTGACTGAATCTGTATCACCTGAAAGTTTAGTTACAGGTTCTCCAATCCAAAAGGAGGAAACTATAAAACCTTTTCCCAAAGTTGTGAGGCCAACAATGATAGAGACAGATGCTGATCTTTTATTCTCCGGACTGGGATCAGGAGAAGACATTTTGGCTACTACAGCATCAGTGAATTTTACTGAAATGGAGCAAATTATTACCACATTCTCTCCCCGGGCTTCTCGCATGGAGAGTTTAGAAACCGGCCTCATAAGTGATACAACAGAAGACTATGAGAAAATGGAAAATGTAGCAAATGAAGTTAGACCACCCATTTCCAAAACAGTCAGGATCTCTGAAGATAGTGAGACAACGTCCAGCACAATCTTACTAGAAATTTTAAGTGACACCAGAACTGAAGGACCTTCTATGGCACCTCTCACTTTCTCCATAGATACTGAACATCCTCAAAATCAGACCCATGGTTGGGCGGAAGAAATCCAGACTAGTAGACCACAACCAGTGACTGAACAAGTCTCTGATGAGAATTCTTCAATAGTGGAAACAAAAGAAACACCAGTCCCTCCCTCTGATTTTCTGGCTAGAACTTATGGTCTTGAAACAGCAACAGGATTTGTTACATCAGCACCAAAATCATCTGACTTGCTTTATGAACATTCTGGAGAGGGATCTGGGGAATTGGATATGGTTGATTTAGTCCACACTTCTGGAACTACTCAGGCAACCAGGAAAGGAAGCACCACATTTGTTTCTGATAGATCCCTGGAAAAACATCCTGAGGTTCCAAGTGCTGAAGCTGTTACTGTTGATGGATTCCCAACAGTTTCAATGTTGCTGCCTCTTCACTTAGAGCAGAATGAAAGCTCCCCTGATCCAACTAGCACACTGTCAAATACAGTGTCATACGAGAGGGCCACAGAAGATGCTGCAGATAATTTCCAAGACCATCTCAGAGGATTTGAAGATTCCACCGTAAAACCTAATAGAAGGAAAGCCACTGAAAACATCATTATAGATCTGGACAAAGAGGACAAGGATTTAATATTGACAATTACAGAGAGTACCATCCTTGAAATTCTACCTGAGCTGACATCAGATAAAAATACTATCATAGATATTGATCACACTAAACCTATATATGTAGACATCCTTGGAATGCAAACGGACATAGATCCAGAGGTACTATCAGGACCACTTGGCAGTAGTGAAGAAAGCACTCAAGTTCAAGAGAAGTATGAGGCAGCTGTTAACCTTTCTTTAACTGAAGAAAACTTTGAGGGTTCCGGTGACCCTATTCTGGCTAACTACATGCAGAAAACACATAATGAATCAATGCCTTCTGCTCCCATGGGCTTTACCTTCACACCTCGGCTCCCTCTTCCTAGCACAGAAGCAGAATTAGATATTTTGCTTCCGACAGCAACATCCCTGCTCCTTCCTAGTACATCTACCACAGTTAATCCAGAGATTGAAGAACCAAAAAGTCAAGCAAAAGTCCTAGATGACATCTTTGAATCAAGTACTTTGTCTGATGGTCAAGCTATTGCAGACCAAAGTGAAGTAATATCAACATTGGGCCATTTGGAGACACAGGATGAGTATGACGAAAAGAAAAATGTAGGTCCTTCTTTTCAGCCAGAATTCTCATCAGGAGCTGAGGAGGCACTGGTTGATCCTACACCCTATGTAAGTATTGTTACTACCCACCTTATGGCTCAGAGTTTAACAGAGGCACCTAACCTGATGGAAGGATCCAGTCCCTCGCATTACATTGACACAACATCATCAGTTTCAGCTTTTGCAAAGTTGTCCTCTCAGACACCATCATCTCTGCTCACTGTCTACTTAGGCAGTGGAGCCTCTGAACATGCAGAGGACCATGCAGCAAGTACTCTGCCTGCTACAGATGCTGGCACATCTCAGAGGTCTCCAGGAAGACTGGCAGATATGGAAGTGACTTTCACATCATTGAATGAAGAGCTCCTTCACATAACCGAGCCTCCATCCTTATCTCCTAACACTGGATTAGAACCTTCAGAAGATGAAAGTCATCCTAAGTTATTAGAACAAATGGAAGCTTCTTCCACAGAACTGACTGCTAAAGAAGGAACTAAGATTCTCCAAGATTCCCAAACCCAAACCAATATTCAACTTTCTGGAGAAACAATGAAGAGCAGTATTAGAACCCTTGAGCCTGGAACTATGGTCACAACTGCAGGTGAAACTAAGTTAGAAGGTGCTACACTGTGGCCACATTCTACTTCTGCTTCTGCGATTTATGGAGTTGAGGCAGATATCATGCCTCAGCCCAGCCCACAAACTTCTGAGTGGCCCACTGTTCCTTCCTCTCTGGAAATAAACCTTGAAACCCATGCAGCTTTAATAAGAGGGGAGGATTACACAGTACCAGCATCAGAACAGCAAGTAACTACAAGAATTCTTGATTCCAATAATCAGGCAACAGTAAGCATTGCAGAGTTAAATACTGAGCTTCCAACACCATCATTTTCCCTTCTGGAAACTTCTAATGAAACCGGTTTCCTGATTGGCATTAATGAAGAGTCAGTGGAAGGCACAGCAGTCTATTTACCAGGTAAGGTCACAACATTGATAAATCTGTTTCCAAACTTGGAAACAGTCCCTTGATCCTAACACATCTATGCATATAGTTTTTATTGTGATATTAGATCAGTGGAGATTGTTATATTATTCATATAACCATAGGACAGGCCACCTTACTGAGTCCATAATTAGAGGCAAAGAAAATAAGTGTAGAGTATTTCTGGGCTTTATAGATATTCTTTGTATTCTTCTGGGTTTTATAAACAACATACAGTTATGACATAGAGAAAGTGAAATTGTTAATGTTATAAAAATTCAATTTGGTTTTACCTATAACTAAAATATTGTTTTGTCATATGCCCTGTAGTTACACATCTTAGTTTAAAAACAGAGGGGAAAATCCCATTTTTAAAACTCTTTCATTGATGGGTGCTATTATGGCAATATCAAAATCTGTCAGGCCTTTAAAATTTTTTGAGTGGTAAATAACTCTAATAAACATCCACATAGTCTGTGCAATATCAGTTATCGGTTCATACTTTTGTGTAACTTCCTTGCTCCTGATAATCTGTATAATGCTTCTAGCACAGTGCCTAGCCGGGGGTGGGGGCAGGGAAGGGGGAAGGGGGTATATATTTGCATTCTGCCTGTCAAAAGAGGACCTTTTTTTTTTTAACTGAATGGACAGCAAGCATGAAATTGATATTGGTTCATACAGACTCTCTTACATGATCTTCACAAAAATCCTATGTTATTATTATCATCATCCCCATATTATTATCCCTACTTAGGAGGGTGGGATGTGGATGTTCAGAGAAGTTCTGTAATTTGCTTGGGGTTGCATAGCCACACACACCACGGCATTGGTGGGATTTGAACCCAGATCAGCTCCACTCCAAAGTCATGGTCTTTTCATTGCTCTTTGCTGGTTACCAATTAATATAGCATAAACATGAATATTTGATATTTAATTATTTATGAACTAGATATCTTGGAATATTTACTTTGTAGAATTTATTGTCCTTTTAATCTAGCTTGATAATGCTGACAAGTCTTCTTTAATGAGGTATTTTCTAATAATGTTACTTAAATAACAATGTCAGTGGAATCCACAAATAGCCATTACCACCTAGTGACCTAGTGAAAAAGAAAAAAAAATAAAAATCCGTTCTTCAAGGGCTGTGTTGTTTGAAATATGTTTGTTTGTTTGTTTTTTAAAGATTTTATTTATTTATTTGTTTGAGAGAGAGAGAGAGAGAGCAAGCACAGGCAGACAGAGTGGCAGGCAGAGGCAGAGAGAGAAGCAGGCTCCCTGCCGAGCAAGGAGCCCGATTTGGGACTCAATCCCAGGACGCTGGGACCAGGACCTGAGCCGAAGGCAGCTGCTTAACCAACTGAGCCACCCAGGTGTCCCTTGAAATATGTTTTATTTTAATGAATATATTTTATAGCATGGCTATACTTGGAATTATTCTCCCCATCATTTCAATGTTATCTCTTTGCCACTAATGGTTCTCTGTTTGTTGTGCTTCAGATAGAGTAAAATAATCAATCATAAAGTGCAACTTTTATAAATGACTTAGAGTATTTTGTGAATACAGTTAATTGGAGGTGGTTGATGGATTTTTGTTATTGTTGCTGTCATTCTATATTTAGTCTGTAAATGATAACCTAGTAATCTGGCCAATATTTATTCTCTTATAATTTAGTTGAAAGTTCCTCAGGTTGGTGAAATACAATACAGAAATCACGGGTAAGTCATAGAGAGTTAGGTTTGACTGATGGATGAGAAATGTGTGCCAGTAATCCATCCAGACCACAGGATTTACCTAGAATGAGAGCCTGTGTCTTCATTGCAAAGCAAATTGTGACCTTAGGTGAATTCGGTAAACAGTGGCTCACATTGGATTGCCTGGTTTCTCTCTCATAGGTTCAGCTTTTCAGAGAGTAATACAAACTGTTTAGGGAAAAACAGGATTCGTCAAAACAAAACTTTTCTCCTGATGTAAACTACTTTAGGTTCACAGAGGACCCACTCTCTTGCCAAGTCCTTGTCCATAGTCTAAGCATGGTGTCTGGAGTCTGTGGTGGGAATAATAATAATACTTCACATTTGTGTGGCACATCACAGTTTTATTAAGCACTGTCACATACGTGTCATTTTGGTTTTGCATCGAGGGCAGCATATAGATGTGTTGTGGATGGGATCCTTGACAAAGAAGCAGTGTCCTTTCAAAGGCAGAAGGCTAAAACAGCTAGGGAGATTTTGCATGTTTTTAGATATAGGAGAAAGAGTCTTAGAAAAATTAGGGTCATTTTTGAAGAAGTAGGTGTAAACATCTGAATCAACCTGATTATAATGTTGAACTCATGCATGTGAATATCTTATCTGTCAAGTCTTTCTCATAGTCCAGAATTTACCTGACACTCAGGTAGTTTGAGTTTGACTTTGTTGTGTAGAAAGGCTCAGTTACCTTCTAGAGCAGTACCTGCTTACTTGAATGTTCCTTAAGTTTGTGCTTCATAAGTAGATATCTTTTTTTTTCATGTATAATTACTTCAGGGCTTCAGGACTGAAGATTCTTGAAAATATGGTTTTCATTCCATATATAACCTATCTGTCTCAATTACTTTGTAAGACTTTCAACTCTCATCTGGACTTTTAACAGTTTGAAACAAAAGCAATTCTGAAAACTCATTCAAATAATAAATAGAAGCAACTCATTTAAATACAATTATCCAAGCAGTACCACAGAATAATATATGTGCTTGAAGTATTGTAAAAATATTTGCCTTTAGGAAACATATTTTAAAGTGTTTCTCAGAAATTTGTGTCTCTGGCCTTTACATTTGTCTTCTAGGAGTGTCTATTTTATTTATGTTTTAATAAGAAAAACTGTAATAAAAATTGGGGGTTTCAAAAAAATTGGGGATCTCATTTTAGGTGAGATTTTTGTCTTTGGGTCTGTTTTTATACAGTAGAGCTTAATTTATGTGTTGCTTTTCTTCAAGTATAGTTTAAAGGAGTACATTTGGAACGTGTTTTTGGAAAAAGCATATTAATGTAGCAGAAGAGACTTCAGTGCACACTTTCGAAGAAAAACAGTTTCTGAGCATTAAGTGGTAAAAGGCAATAATAATTCAAATGATGATAACAAGCCAAACTGCTAAAAAGAATGCATGTTTTGTGTATCCAATCATTTCACATGAACTAACCTCGTTTAAAAGAATACATTTTCCATTCACTGTGCACATATGTGTAATCATTTTTGACTAAAATCAATTGCCATTATCATGCCGACTAAATCTGCAGTAGAATATATTAGTTACCAGATACTGTACAAAATATTGCTTAGAAATAATGATGACTGAATCCCAGAAATGAATAGATGCAATTTGTAACGATTAGTTATAATGCCAAGAAACACTCCAGAGAGTAAAGTTAATGTTAATTTTTATGCATACTGTCTAAATTGCTCTGGTAAAGCTTATATTATGGTAGCAATCAGTGTTAATTTATGCTACAAAACATGGAAACCTGGATATGAGCCTAATTGCTTTTCTTACTTTCCTGAATATGGTAGGACCTGATCGTTGCAAAATGAACCCGTGCCTTAATGGAGGCACCTGTTACCCTACTGAAACTTCCTATGTGTGCACCTGTGTGCCGGGATTCAGTGGCGACCAGTGTGAACTTGGTAAGATGTTCTTGTCTGAAAGAATGTAATGCTTTTCCAGAAGAAATATTGGGCAGAATTTATATTGCTCAAAGGATTTCAGAGAAACCCATGTGTAAATGAATTATTTGTTAAATGATATTAAAATCATAGAGTAATTTAAGTGGAGTCTGGGAAATGGGGACAGGTGTTTGCTGAATTTTTTTAATATACCCAAAACTCAGTGAAGCTTAGTGAGGTGAACAGTGTCTTTTTATAGTTTCTGCAGATAGGCTTTAGTTTTTGCCTAAATAGTAAGGAAATATTTTAATCTCTTTCCCCAAATCTGCATATCAATAATCAATTAAATACAAAAAAATTTAGAAAGCTGTATTTAAAAATGAGGGAGTTTAGTTTTTGTGTTTTGAATTAACTTGCTCCTCTGAGGTGGGATGGGCAAGATCCTTCTCTAGTTCTCTCCAGAGGCCAGCCTAATGCACCTCTACCTGCGTAAGTTTTGAGGTTGTTGTCCTCTTCTTTTTGGGATTCAAGGAGTATCATTGTCTCTTTACTAAATCAGTTTCTTTTACTCTCACAATTATACTTTTATTTAGGTTTCCTTTTCTTAAAAAAAAAAAAAGCTGGTGGGACAAGACTTAGACACAGCAAACAAAGGCACAGATACCACAGGTGGGAGAATACATTTAGGTGACTGTGAATGTTCAGGCATGCCTATCTATGGGTTTGTGGGAGAAAGTCCTTGAAAGCCGGGTGGATATGGTAGGTCTGAGAAGGTTCTGAATCCAATGTGCAGACGAGTTTACTTCCTACTCTAGTAGAGGGATTTTTAAGACTTCAGTGGGCATCAAAATCATGGGCAAGGCTTCTACAGCACCAGTTGTTCCCATCCCCCTGCCCCAGGGTTTGATTCTAGGTCTGGTTGGGGGTGGGCTGGAAATGTGCCTCTCTGACATTCTCAGGTGAGGCTGATTCTGCTGGTCCAGGGACTACACCTGGAAGATCTCTGCCCTGGGCAGTTGGGATCTCTTGAAGGTTTGAAAGCCAAAGAGTAAATTATCATGTCTGTGTTTGAAGGAGATGACAGTCAGCAGAATGAAGGATGAATGGGAAAAGAAAAGGCCCAGTCAGGCCAGTTACATATTTTCAGTATTCCACAGGTGGGGTAATCAGAGCATGAGCTAAGATTGAGGGTGGAATGTTCCAGGGACTTCTTTGTCGGTTCTAGGATTCATGCGCCCATCTAAAAGGAATGGAGAAAATGACCCTCCTATGAATAACTCTGAAATTTTTTTAGGGTTGCCAGATTTAGGAAATCAAGTGCAAGAAAGTCAGTTAAATTTGAATTTCAGGTTAAAACAAAAGAATAATTTTTTAGTGTAAGTACCCCTAGATACAGCATGGGATATATTTATACTAAAAAATTTTATTTTCTTTAATTTTTTTAAAGATTTTATTTATTTATTTATTTATTAGAGAGAGAGAGCTCAGGCAGACAGAGTGGTAGGCAGAGGCAGAGGAAGAAGCAGGCTCCCTGCCGAGTAAGGAGCCCGATGTGGGACTGGATCCCAGGATGCTGGGATCATGACCTGAGCCGAAGGCAGCCGCTTAACCAACTGAGCCACCCAGGCGTCCCTATTATTTTCTTTAAATCTGAAATTCAAATTTAACTGGCTGTTCTTTCTGTTCTTTATCTGGCAACCTTACACTAACTAAGATCCTTTGACCTTTTCTGAAAGTATTTTTGTGGCCTTTTATGATTTTATTTCAGATTTTGATGAATGTCACTCTAACCCCTGTCGCAATGGAGCCACATGTGTTGATGGTTTTAATACGTTCAGGTGCCTCTGCCTTCCGAGTTATGTTGGTGCACTTTGTGAACAAGGTAAGAGCTAATGCAACATCTGTAGGATGAACAGGATGGCTATTTCATTTCAAAGGTTACTTCTGGACAGATTTTTGTCATAATTATTTGGATGTTTTCAGCAATGTTGGCCATACTGCATGTTTTTTCCTGCAAGGGAAATTCACAGGTTACCTAAGTACGTTTGGTGTCCTTATGTGTCCATAGCCCATGGAAAACAGCGTTGATTTAATCACTGCTGTTTTGCTGATAGAACAGAATTGCAGACAGGCACACTGAGCTGAATTTCAGGACATCTAGGTTTCCTCACAAAAGGAACCTTGTTGTCAGTATTCTTACTGAGGACAAACTAAGCATTGACCTTAATCCATCTGTGTAGCTTGTACCAAGGAGTATCGAATTCAGTGCTAGCTGCCTTTATTTTCTCCTCCTAAGCACTTGGGAGTCAATGGGCTTATTTTTCATCGTCAGTCATCTCTGGAGAATGCATTGGTATAGTTGTTAGAATACATTAGCTTTGGCTTGGTAAATGTCACATAAAAGGAATTGTAAATCTGCTCAACGGGGAATTTTCCTACTACAAGAAGCATCTGCTTTTTCGGAATGAAACAAAGGCCTGTGTTCATGTTTGCTTGAATCTCATGATCCCTGTAATTTTATGGCCAACCTGAGAATGTATTTTAGGTGGTTGATGGTAACATTTCTTAGTCATCAATCAGAAACAGATTGCACGTTCAGCTATACTCAGCTTTGAAATTTCGATTTCCTTTACTTAAAATCATACAGTGGTTTGGCTTTGACAAAAATGCCCAGTGCCAAACTTCCATTCCACCAGACAGAATGAAAACTCATTGGACACTCAGACACATTGGTCTGGCCCCACATTCTGCTTTACAGTGTTAATCCAGATATTACCACAATTAGAACAAAACTGAAAGCAGCATGTATTGAACTGCTAATCAAAAAGGGTAGGTAATAGTTTCATTTCTAGTTTTTTTTTCTAGTTGCATAGGATGAGTCTGTTTAGAATTTAAAAGGTAAATATGAAAACGGACCAGCCTCATCCTTTTCTTAAGGAAAACAGTAAGAAAGATGTTATTTCTTGAAGAAAACATAAGGGTGAGATCCTTGAAGCATTGCATATGCTAAAACGATTCTGGCTTCCCTTAGTTCCAAGTCCGAGCAGCAATTCAAAAAATCATTCATTCAGCAAATGTTTACTGAGTACCTGCTGTCTTCCAGGTGCTATCCTGGGTACTGGAGGTAGAACTTGGAGCAAACTAGACAAGATCCCCAGTCTGGATGACTCAACTTAATTCTTGGCAGGGAGTAAAAAGAGATACTATTTGTTGAATGCCTTATAGTTTATCAAATGTTCCCAGGTACACCATTTCGTTTAGTTGACAGTATCTTTGTGTGGCTAAATGGGCCAGAAACTGAGGCTTGGAAAGAAAAAGTGATGTATTCAAGATCACACAGCTAGTAAATTAGAGAGTAGGAAAAATGAACCTAGGCTGCCTTATAAGGCCAGGTTTATCTCAGTATCTTCACACTTTCAAAGTAACTCTCACAGATAAGCATTTTATTTACATGTGTATTAAAAAGGTTTTGCTTTCTTCTCTCATTTGTAGTACCACTTAGTTTTCAGGTACATTCTGTTTTGTCTTAAAGCGAGTATACATTCATTGCCATTATTTGCTGAGAAACAGCTTTCCCAGTCTGTTTACCCGACACAGCTGTGCTTCTGTGATTTATTGCCAGGACCCTGAAAGATTTTTTTCTCCTCTTTGCAGGTTGCCTAAGAACAAATGTTTTTTCATTAACAGCAGCATTGTTGTCTAAACAGTTTTCTATCCAAATTTCAGCAATGACTGTGTTGTTGTTTCTTCAGCTGACCTTTTCTTCTCTGCATTAGTAACCTCCCAACTCCCAGCAACTCTGGAATACGGGATCTGTTTTGGTAGTGATAACCAATATAAACTCTAGAAGGGGATCTTAGAACAGTATGGAGACAATTCTATACACACAGGTTGCCCCAAACCAAAGTCAGGGGTAGGGCTCGCCAGCGAAAAGCACCAAAATGTTAACAGTTTCTTAAGGCTTGACAGCTCTATGTCCCGGATGTTGAAAATATTACCTACATGACATAAAGAGAATACATTTTTAATAAAATTGTTTAAAAGTGATAGCTTTGGCTTCTGTGGTGATGAATGGGAGCTGTCACACCCTCCCTTACAACACACACAGGCAGCCAGCACACACACACACACAACTAAATGTGTGTCTTTGTGATATAACCTATGCCTTATAGTAGCCTTGAAGTGTAAGAAGTATTTCCCTATGTCGGATGATTTTTACAAAAATATCACCCAAATGTGTTGCTTTTAATGAATGAAATGTGTATCATGCTCTTTTTAGGTGAGACTGGAAAAACACACTGCTTCTAATAACTGCGATCAGAATAGCATCCTAGAGGGGCGTGTGGGTGGCTCTGTGGGTTAAAGCCTCTGCCTTTGGCTTGGGTCATGATCCCAGGGTCCTGGGATCGAGCCCCACATTGGGCTCTCCACTCAGCAGGGAGCCTGCTTCCCCCTCCCTCTCTGCCTGCCTCTCTGCCTGCTTGTGATCTCTGTCTGATTTGTGATCTCTGTCTGTGAAATAAATAAATAAAATCTTTAAAAAAATTTTTTAAATAAAAATTAAAAAAAAATAATAGCATTCTAGAAGATGCTACGGGACACCTAGTCCTTCATTACATATTTAGTGGATTCATGAATAATAATTAAGTAAATCCACGTGGATATTTGGCTTTTTTTCAATAAAGAGTCACCTTGTTAAGTAGTGTTTGCACATATATTCATAATCATTAGGACCATAAGTCTATGGTTTCAGTAGCATAGATGAATTAAAAAAAATAAGCAAAAACCAACATACAGTCCCATTTGGACCTGTGTTCTGATAGGAATATATGCACCTATTAACTGAGGAAGGCGTTATAGCAATAATGTGTTGATGCATCTAAATTTTATGATCCTTTGGGTTTTTTGGTGTAATAGAAAAAAATACTTAATGATAATCTGTTTTAATGATAAGACACAAATAAAGAAGACCGGACTAAAACCATTGGGTTAATAGAGCATATGAGGGCGTAGAAGAATTTTTTTTCCTAATGTCTTATTCAGTAAGGTAGAGATCCTCTTGAGTTTTTAGCTGTGTCTTAAAATATTATTAA
The DNA here is from genome assembly GCA_003697995.1 of Taxidea taxus jeffersonii. Taxonomy (NCBI): domain Eukaryota; kingdom Metazoa; phylum Chordata; class Mammalia; order Carnivora; family Mustelidae; genus Taxidea; species Taxidea taxus. Next base: position 291,027 of record ML093469.1, on the reverse strand, counting down.
TTTCCATGGTTAAGGCAAGCTATGCTGCTATAATATCACATTATTGACTTTGGCAGTAGAGTTTTCTAAAAAATCTTTCCAGTTTTCCTCCTTTATAAACTAACTCCCTCATATATGAAGATCCATTTCCTCCCCACCCCCTACCTCACCTCTAAATCCTTCCACGGGGAACATTGCAAAAGGAAATTTACAGCATCTAAGCCCCCCAACTACACTTCATCCTTGGGGGCTACTTTAATCCCAAATCATCTAGCTGTGCCTTGATTATTTTCCTGTGAGATTTGGTGGTCTCCAGAAACACTTTAGTAAAACTTAAACTTCCAGGGCGCAGTATCTAAACCAGTTAGTCAGCTGGCGGTAACCAAACAAGAAGCCCAATAGACTAAACTGAAATAAAGCCCGCTCTCCGAGATAAGCTGCATCTGTTGTATGACGATGGTCAAAATCCCTGGAGCCAGGAAAACATGAAAAGCTCTGAGAATGCATACTTTCCCACAATTATAGAAAGAGGAGCAAATGGTATGACAGACAGGAGACGATCTGACTATCAGTTTGGTCCCCAGGTCTGACGTATACAGAAAGCATATATTTCATCTAGAAGGATTTTGTTTCCTTCATCAACCAGGAAGGTTAGAGTAAGGGAGGGTAGTTCCTGATGATTTGGAAAGTTTTCTTGGTGCCTAGAATTCTATAAACTTTGTAGTTCTGTTAGTGTTTGCGTGTAACTAGTTCAGTGGGTTTGTGAGGTATGTTTTGTGATAGTCAAAATTATTTTCAGTGATCATCATTGAATACATACCATTGAACCAGCTGCTTTCCTATAAAAGTATTTAAAATTGGCACGCTAGAATCTAGAAAGTACAGCTGAAGCCTCCTGCCTGCGTAAAATTTAGATTTATTTGAAAAATGTTGACATCCCACCAGGATACTGGTTATAGTGTGCTGTTACAAAAGCGAAAATATGCGTACACAGATATAAACACACACACATATATATGTGTGTGTATATGGCTTGGTGGAAGGTGGGGCACGAAGTTGAAGAACTTAAGTTATTTAATTCTTTTTTTTAAAAAGATTTTATTTATTTATTTGACAGACAGAGATTACAAGTAGGCAGAGAAGCAGGCAGAGAGAGGGGGAAAGCAGGCTCTCTGCTGAGCAGAGAGACTGACGTGGGTTCCATCCCAGGACCCTGGATCATAACCTGAGCGGAAGGCAAAGGCTTAACCCACTGAGCAACCCAGGCACCCAAGTTATTTAATTCTTAAGAAACTTAAAATCCTGATGCATTTGCACAGGGAGTTACCTATATTTCCTCTCCCTCAGAGGAAGGCCCGAAGGCCTAGCTTTATCCCAGAAGCTGCCTACTGACGACAATTTATTTTTTCTCTTTGTAAATGTTATTTGACAAGATCCTGTGGCCACCCAGCGGATCTCTCTGGGAAGTGGCAAAGGAACTACTTACTGAGCCTTTGAAGTCCTTATTCAAATAGGGCATTCATAATCCTATTAGCCAGAATTCTTATCTTATCACTTGAATGGTTCTCTTCAGAAAAGTTGTGTCGGTGAGGATTTAGCCCCAGTTGTTTCACAAGTGAGTCAGTAGACATTGCAGCCTGACAAGTTTTGTCTGGCCCCTCTGCCAGTTTTCTTTCCTGCTGACACTGGCTCTAAACAAGGAAACTGCAGTTAGATACTGCCTCTTCGTCCAGAGACGTGCAGCCACCCACTTGGCAGGAGTCAGTGAGCTGTCTTTATCATACTTTCTTTGTCATGGTGACCAAATTTATTAACATGTAACTTCAGGGACATTGCACTGATACTGGCTTAGGTCTTACCAATGCTCAGATCCATGAGGCTAGATTGAATAACGTAGGTGAAGTTACTAAGCCCCTGCCTTGTTTCTTCCAGACACAGAGACGTGTGACTACGGCTGGCACAAATTCCAAGGGCAGTGCTACAAATACTTCGCCCATCGGCGCACGTGGGACGCAGCTGAACGGGAGTGCCGTCTGCAGGGCGCGCATCTCACAAGCATCCTGTCTCATGAAGAACAGATGTTTGTGAACCGTATGTACCAAGTAGACACAGGGTTCCTGAAGCTTCGCTCTGTGTCCCCATCTTCTTCATTTTCTCTGTATCTAACCGAACAGATGTATCTTTCTCCATTGCAGTTCAGTTTATTAAATCCCTCTTCCGAACTACTTAAAACCATCTCTCCTATGTGAGACCCTCACTTTGAGAAATACTCACCTCTAACAGAGGAAAGCATTTCCTGGTCTTCAACAATAATAGGTGAAACGGCATGCTGTAGGTGGAGTCCTGTGACGTTGCTACCTGATCATTTTCTGACTTACAAAAATGGCCACTTCTTATGGTTCCATCTCACTCTTGTCACGGCTGCCTTCGTAGTTCTGTTTTGAAGATGTGCGCATGTTGTCTGGAGTTAAAGAGAAAATCGCTTTCAGTTCTTTTTGTCCCACTAATTAAAATTGAATTGTCAATAGTACCCTAATCCTACCCTCTGCATAAAATTGGTTCTCATCCATGCTGCTAATGATTTTAGGCCATAGAAAGTGGGTTTCATATTAAGAACATGAGCAAATGGAGAATGAAAGCGAATGAAACTTACTACCAGCCCTGCTGGATAACTTATTAAACTATAGCAAAGAGGAGGGCAGCTAGCTTTTATGTAGCAAATATATAGAAGTTTTTTTTGATATGAAGCATTGTTCAATGTCCTATTAAATATGTTCTCATAATGCCTGCTGCCTTTCAGAAATTTGGTTGTTAGATAGCAATCTGTATGGAGGTTCAATTAACTTTCTTACATGGCTTTCTTGTCAGTGACTCATCTCATGATGAAATTAATTATTTTTGAAGACAATTTTGTAGAACTGTCTGGTCTAGGTATTCACTGTTTAAAATGCTTTAAGAAGAAACATGTGGCTTCCAAAGTGAGTCTAGCATGGGAATGATCTGTCACATTTTATTGGGTCACTGAATTTTTGCCAACGGCATAGCTTAATTTTAAAAAAAAGGAAAGTTTTTATCATGAGTAAGGAAGGAAAAATATTTAATTATAGTAAACTGCAAGGGAAATTATTTTCTTATGTCTGATATTTTAGTGTTTCTCAATGTTTGTGAATTAGCTTTTTAGTTTAAAGCACTTTGGGCAGAAGAACAAAAGATAGCTAGACTATGAGAGATTTTTATGAGCAACTAAACAAAAATCCAGCCAGAAAAGAGGATGCATGATTCACTCTGAAAATAATTTTGATACATTTCATCCATATATGGGAAAGGTAGTAAAAATATCTGTTGTTTCCCTTCTCTTAGGCGTGGGCCATGACTATCAGTGGATAGGCCTCAATGACAAGATGTTTGAACATGACTTCCGTTGGACTGATGGCAGCACACTGGTAAGTTGCTCATGAAAAATGATACCAATTCTGGGAACTTGGTAGCATATGCTGATTGCATTTTATAGGGAGCATATTTGATTGAGACCTATTAAGTGACTTGCTCAGGATCACTCAGTAAGATAGATGAGTATTAGAATAGAGTCACTGTGGCTCTCTTTGAAAGAGGAGTGTATCAGAGTCCATTGAACTGGAAGACCACATCAGCAGCAGAATTGCCTCAGGTTTATCTTTCAGATGGTTATCTTTGTTTTTTTATGGCTTAAAAAAAAGGGAAAGAATAAATGTAAGAGAAAGGCCTTGAAAAAAAAAATTTACCTTTCCCTCTTATATAACTGCACTGGAAATCTATGTGGCATGGATCATTTTTATCCAAACTAAGATGCTCATTTTTTTTATCTTAAAAAAGATTGCTGAATTATGATCTTGTAGATTTTTCTTCCATTCAAACTCTGCTGACTAATTATATATTTTAAGCTTTTTCTGCCTCTTAAAGGAGTAGGATGGTAACACTGGCCCCAAACTTGAATTGGCTGAAATAAATTCTTGGGACAGCTGAACCTGTTTTGAGTCACTACACTGAATACATATGAGTATAATTTTTTAAAAATAGTTCAAGTGTGGTTAGCTATATACTAGTGGTTCTAGGCACTGGCTGTTCATTAGAATCACCTGGGAACATAATTTAACAACTGGTGCCTAGGCATCAACTCAAATTCATTAAAGCAAAACCCCTACTTTGCTTTTTAAAAATTATCACTGGAAAAAGCAAAACAAAACAAAACCCTGGTGGCTGGCTGTATTTTCCACGTGTTCTCCAGGTGACTCTAAAATGCAGACAAGTTGGGATCCATTGGGCTGGACAATAAGTATAAATTCAATTCTAAATTAGATAAATAACAGGAAGAATTGAAAATAATGTTTAAGCTCTTTTTGTGAATTTATTTAGGTGCCTAAATTTCATTCATTACTTGCCACTCATCTGGATTTGATGAGTTTGGCAAAATGTAAAGTTCATCCTTAGAACAGACGCCAAAGGAATTTCTGCTTTTGGATGTTCTACTCTGTCTGCTGAAGAAAGCTTTTCTGTGTTCTTATGGATGTACTGCTCAGTTCATCTTTGTGTCGGTTGCTATACTCAGCACCTTGCTCTAAGAGAGGTATGAAGTGTTTTATAGGTATAGAAAAGGAAGGTCAGTTAGGCTGAAATTTTTGCCCAGAGTCACAGTGCTATTAAATGATGAAGCCAGTCTCCAAAGCCATGCTTTATTCTGGCTGGCACCTCCTTGACTTGAAATGATATTTCTTACTACATTTTGCCTTTAGCAACCCGGAAATAAAATCTGGCCTCCCCTCTCTGTGTCATTACTCCTTATGTTTAATCTGGACTGTTGTCACTCAGGTCCAAACGTAGGCCATTTGGCAAGATGCAGAAAAAAACAGGGAAGGCAGATTGTCCATGAAATACATTCCCACTAAGATATGTGAACCACACTTTCTGGATCAATACTTGTTTTATAATTGTTCTAACTGGATGGTATATCTGCAGTTGTTGCATCTGCATATTTTTATTTTGCTAAAATGAATAATAATTTCAGGGGGGATAATTTTGGTCAGTTAGATTAATAGGCTGGTAGGCCATGAGTTCTTCTATATTAATTTTAACTGAAGAAGGACTATTTTGCTTTGATTAATTTAATTCATATGTGAACATAAAAACTAAAGGATTTTTTTTCCTGTATGTTAAAACTGTTTTTATAATTTTGTTGATGTGTTTTTATATAGTATAGACATTTGTCAAGTTTTCTTTTGTGGAAAGAATATTTCGTTCCTATGGGTTATTTGAGTCTGAAGACCTTTTGTTGATCTTCGTCCCACACATTTTCCCTTGTACATAGCCCACTGAAAAGTGCAGGTCCTGTGAGGTCACGACCGTATTACAGAATCTAGAAAGCCAAGGACTCAGGTGGGGCTCTGGTTGGTACTTACTTGTGCCTTGCAGACCTTGACTACAACTTATCTCACGGTGTCCATGTGTGTTCTTGCCCTGAGCCTGGAATAGCTGCATTTGGCCAGGTATAATGTATGTAAAGTTCGTCATCTGCTACATACTGCCCTGATTAGACCAAGTCCCCAACTTCCGATCTGTTGTTGATTATATAGAATTGATTTGTTTTCATTCATGGCATTTTTGTATGTTTCTAGATGTTTATTCTGGTCATTAGCAGTTCAGCTTTTCAAAGAAGTGGTTCTCTTGCTTGTTATTTCTTTCTTATGGTGTCTGGGACAAGGCCCTATACTACCTATGAGCTTGGTTAATGACACTGAATATCGGCTTGTAGCTGGTAGCTGTGTCGGGGTCTCTAAAACATCTCAGGGAACGTTTCTCTCCTACCGGGTGCCATTCAGGGGAGCTTAACTCATCAAATGTCACTATTCCACTATGCCAAAGCAAGCCAACTCAATGATTTTTTTTTCTGTGTCCATTAATTTTTAATGGACTGTGGAAAATACTGTAAAAAAATAACTTCACTGCCATTTCCATGGTATAGACCGGTCCTCAACTTAGTAAACAAGCAAGCATTACACTTTGCAAAAAACAAATCTTGATCTTTCCAGGAAATTTTCCAGAGGAAGATAACATTCCTCGTGTTCACGTGAACCTTACCCTAAGTTAGTTTACATTTTTACATTAAAACCTAAAAGTTATGAAGAGAGCATCAAGTGAAGCCCTCAGTTTGAAGAAGGCAGCAGATGAATTACATAAACAAGGGAAGTGTATCAAAGAAATGACACAAGCAAATCCAGAAAGCACTCTAACAGACCCTTGGTCTCTTCTTAATTCCCTCTTTGTGTCAAATAAAAGTGTGCTAAGGAGTGTCCCTAACTTTGAACATTTTGTAACAGAAAAGACCATCTGCCCAGCAGCCTGTCTCCCTCCCATTTGACTGATCTCTGGCCCACTCTGCTTTTGTAAGCAACCTCAACTGCCTCTATCCCTTCCTTTCTGAGACAGTCTAGGTGTCTCTTAAACTCGTTTGTAGTTCTTTCTGCCTTCCCCATCCCCTTAACAGGTTCCATATGTTTGCAGGCTTTGAATAAAATAGGTCTTCTTTGTTTCTCTGTTTACTCCAAGTGTCTTGCCTTTGAAAAAATCCCTAATAGTAAACTCTACGTCTTCAAGGGAAAGCAGTATCTGCTTACACTTGGAAATGGTGTTACCTTGACTGTGTGCAATTTTAAGGACTTTGTTTATGTTTTAAAGGGATTTCTCCCCTCTCCCCTTTGCCCCCATTTTTTGTTTAAAAGATTTAGTAGAGCTTATTCTCCTTGGGAGGTAGGGCAGTATTAAAATCAAAAGAACCTTTGATTTTTACCATATATCATCTTTTATTATTCGGTCTTATAATTCAGTAAAAACAAACTAGTTTTATATTAGGTTTTCCAGTCTCAATAATTTCTTTTCTTGAAATAATTAAACTGTGCTTCCAATAAACTTGCAGTATAATTATATCATATTTACATGATTATGCTTTATAGCTAGACTAAATCAATTTATATGCTTATACTAAATTAATAATGTTATTTGGCCAAGTTATCTAAATTGCCCTTGTTCTTCAGATTCTGATTGACCCATTCCACATTATTGGCCATATAATATGGTGTTGATCACATGCCATATTCCTGCTTTTGTTGTATCTTTGAAGTCCTCTTTTATTATTATTTGGGGTGTTTACCCAATAAGTTTCACAAAAGTGTACTCAATGCAGAGACTGGGTCTAGCCTTACCCTTGTGATTTCCATTAAGGTTATTTTCTCCTAACACATTTCAGTTTTTATTTTGTCACTTGGTTTTCAAATAACTGCTCACATTTCAATTTGCCCCTTGGTTTTCTACTAATGAGTTATTCTTTAACTTGACTATTGATCTCTTAACAGTGAAATGCCCCAAGTGCTTTATTAGAAACTGACAAATAACTTCAATAAAGAATTACTTTACTTGTCACCCAAGTAATGTCTTCAAAGACACTAAGTTAAACCATCCAAGTTAAATACACATTAAAGCTGGCAAACTTAAACAAACATTTCTTATCTAGCTTCTATACTTTTAACTGACTTTTAAATTCTTTCTTTAACCTAATTGTTAAATGAATGACTAGTCTGAAGTGTTTTCCCCAGATCTGGTTTCCAGTGCCTATGACCTGCCTCTCCCCCTGTTATGAATTCTTGTTACTCTCTTTTTGAAATTTTGCATGCCTTCCTCTTGCCTTCAATATAAAATTCTGATTATTAGTGTGCTATACCAAGCCCAACAATTTCACCTGCCTACCTAAGCTATATCACCTCAAAATATTCACAGTTCCTAGAATGAGTCATGACACCTAACTCCTGAAGTTCTTTCCATAGCCTTGCCCTAGTGCTCAGAATGCTCTTATCTCTTGTCCTAATTTTATTTAATTAATGCTCAAATGCCATGTTTAGCTGACTCTCCTTCATCTAGGAAGACTACCCATTTGGGTGTGACTAAGAGCTCCTCCACTGTGTTCCAGAAGCCCCTTGTGTCCCTTTCCCATCTTACCACCACCCCTTGTAGGGCTGACTTCCTGCCACTGAGCTTTTTGAATCAGGGAGTAACTTTCATCTCTATTTTTTCAGCACCTGGAAGAATTGTTGACAAAAATAGATACTTAATAATTTTTTAATGATAATTAATATTTATACACTGCTTAACCAAGTTACTGTTACATTGCTTAACCAAGTTACTGTTACATTTTGAATCATTAAATGGCCAATTAAGTCTATTAGGAGACTCTCTTTGCGACAATTCTTGTTCATCTAAGTTAAATTTTATTTAATGTTGTACCAATATGAAAAACTTAAAACATAGTAGGTGAGATTTCAAAAATGGTGAAAAGAAAAAAAAAGTTCTCCCCAAACAGATATATACAGCTGGGTATAATGCATTTTTTATAAAAGTTATTAACCCAAAGGAAAACAGATGTGCCTACTGGAAATGATGACAGTCTTGTCCATGATTGTCCCAAGAATACATTTACAATAAGCTCTGGGAAGAAAAAATGGGAAGCAAACTTTTCAGCCTCTGCCACCCCTGTGGGTTTGAGTTATATCAAGGCAGATTTTCCATGAAGCTTTAGAAAACCAACAATTACTCAAAACTTAGAAGAGGATTTTTTTTTTTCAAGATAGGCACATATTCTGTCATTGCACTTTCTAAAGAAAAGTGACTTAAAAAACAAACAAACAAACAAACAAACAAAAAAACCCTTGTTATCCAAAAACAAGAAGAAATCTTACTCCTGAATGCTATCAGATCATTTTATTATAGATTGGTTGACAAAGAATGAATTGGTTGCCTGAGGCTGGTCCCAGAGCTTCATTTATTCACTTTCTTTCTGAGTCTGTTCTTTCAAGCACAGAGAGAGGCAGACATCAGGGAACACTATGGAGTTATTTATCCTGCCCTGTCTATGTGCTTCCTAGCAAAATCATTTCCACAGCTTTCTTTTCAACCATAGACTATGGTGTGTCCATGGATAGCACAATTAGGGACTGGACACTATTAGGTGCCTTCATGATTCTACTTCTTTTTTTTTTTTTAAGATTTTAATTTATTTATTTGTCAGAGAGAGCAGGAGCGAGCACAGGCAGACAGAGTGCCAGGCAGAGGCAGAGGGAGAAGCAGGCTCCCCGCTGAGCAAGGAGCCCGATATGGAACTTGATCTCAGGACGCCAGGATCATGACCTGAGCCGAAGGCAGCCACTTAACCAACTGAGCCACCCAGGCATCCCCATGATTCTACTTTTTATAACAGATCTCTGCAGCCAATGGTTTAACATCAACCTGTGGCCCTCAGATGACAACTGTTAACTGTCTCGCTCACTCCTCTCTCTGACCCTCAGGAAGAAATTCTCACAAGGGGAGAATTTGGTCCCTTCTCTCTTCTCTTTAGTGAGTTTCTGCAGCACCATCAAAGCTTACCCCTCACCACTGGGAATTGGATGCTTCAGTGGATCAGAAGCCATCACTTCAAAGAAAAACGTCACCTTAGATAGTGTTGGCCAGAGGTTGAGGATTGAACAGAACTGACAATCCAGTTCCCTTTTAAAAATGTTGGAGAACTTCTGGAAAGTTTGATTTGTTTGGTGGAAAAAAAAAAAATCCCTGACTTTATTCTTAGGCATTTAAAAATAAAAAATTTTCTACGTCCCTTTCACATTTCCTTCTGCCATCTCTATTCTGTCGGCACTCTGCCTCACCCTAAGAAGCTGCTTGCTGGTTTGTCAGCTTCCCAGGAAGTATAGTCCTAGCCTCCTTCACTTTCCAGTGTACTGCTGGAGGAAACAAATTTCCTCTCCTCTGCACTTGTCTCACTCCACCCAGCAAGTTCTCAAACAAGTTCCTAATTCACAGAACCATAAATATCTTATTTTCTAGCTCTAACCAACTCATCTTACCCCCTGATAGTTATGAGACAGATTACAAAAGGCTAATTGGTAGGATTTGCACTTAAAAATATCCCACTTGAAAGCTATTTCTGGAAAATAAGTGAATTCAGCTGTTTTGTTTTGTTTTGTTTTGTTTTGGATAAGCATGGTTCAGCACTGGCAAGCTGGCACACCTGGAATTTGGGACAATGGGTTACCCTCCTGGTTAGAGTTGATGCATGAGAAGAGCCAGATTTGTGGATTGACTTCAAATACAGACGTCCCTTTACTTTTTTCATAAATAAACATGTCAGTCTGTCACACAAAGTATTGTGAGAAAACCCAGCTTTGAAAAAAGGTAGAAACCATAAAGAAATAGCCCTTAACTCAGGAAGAGACACTTAAAAGGGGCAGAGAAAAGGAGTAACAAGTTGCAGGCCATAAACCCTTATTTTTTTCTGCAGGACTGTATCATTATTCCCCTTTTATAAACACAAAGGTTCCTATCCTCCTCCCTCTCCCAGATGTCTTGGACATTGAAAAGAGAATCAAGGGTATGAACTAATTACCAGTGTTTTCCAAGCTTGTTTGTAGGTTTCTGCTCATTTGAAAAGATTGCCCATAATTTGGCAGAAAACAATGAAAAACAAAAGCCCCAAACCAAAAGCTTAAGTTTTACTTTTTCTACCTGAAAATGTTAGAAAACTTTTGAAAAAGTATTTGCAGATGGATGTGTGTCAGCTGTGGTGTGGTTTGAGCTCCGAGTCTAATGCCACTTCTCTGTGAACAAGTCACACTGCATATCTACATTAATTTAATTATGTCAAACCTCACAGGCTTCATTATATTAACCGAAAAGCCAAGGAAAACATATGCTGTTTCCTCATCCTTTAACACATTACTCACGCGTGGAAGAATGCTCAGTTTCTGTTCTGCAAAAGACCACTGAGCTCTTAATAAAAATTCATACTTGTGTTGCAGTTCAGCTTGATTGGAAACCAAGAACTGGTTCTTGTGATTCTGCGTGTAAAATAAAACAAGTCACAGAGTGGTTGCGGAACACAAAACCCTCATCTCTGCCTTTCCTTTCCTTGAGTGCAGATAGCTAATGATAGGTCAGGTAGCTGGAAGAACACTTACCCACCAGTGGAAAATCATGTCATCATTGACAAGATTACCCTCCAGAAAATTATCAATGCAGTAGTTCCTTCTCATGGAGGCTTTTCCAGCAGTGCTCTGTGAACCTCTAAAATCCCATACAGAAATTTACATTTAATTGCTAATTGCTTTAACGCAATTCACAGAAAAGGCAAGCAAAAATGCTGAATGGGTTTTGGCAGTTTCCCACTGCGTGTGCGGATGGGATCCTTAGCACTTCCTGACTGAAGACCTCTGCAAACAAGGAACAGGGTGAAGGAACCCAGCAGCACCATTTGAGATGGGGGTTAAATGCAAAGGGCTCCTTGGAGCTCTGTCTGCCCTCCTCCCCCCCAACCCAAGTGCTCTCACAGTGGGAGGAACTCACATCCTTTGGAAAATGCTGTTGATAATTACAGCTTTGCAGGCCAGTGAGCTCACGCTATTACACAAGATTAGTCTGGACTCAAGAGCTGCCAGATTGTCTCTCCTGAACAGACACTTGCCAGCTAGCAAAATAATGGGCATATTGGCACTTTAACAGCTATCAGGAGACCCCAAGTTAGTTTTTCTTCCCTTCAGGATATTTAAGTTTGTAGGCTCCAACTCCAGCCTGCCAGCCCAGGGCAATGACACCAGAACAAATGTCTCTTTCTCCATTAAAAACAAAGCTGCTCTTTTCCTTTTGGTGTGAAAGACAACAGGAAAACCGTAACCTCCCTTAAAACATAAATGAAGCAGGCCCTGGGCCAGAGTCACCTTAAGCAAGTATCAGGATCAGAAGAGGTATATCTCTCCTGGAAGGCAGGTCATTTGCCCCCAGGAGTTAAATAAAACAAATACCCTCCACAGACTGGAAACAAACGGCTGTTGTGTACCATAGCGATCTAGGGGGGACAGAGGCATTTTAAAGTTACCAAATGTTTTGGTTTCTGTAATAAGTAGTCCTCCTAACTTCCTTGCAGATAACCGTTTGACCTCTGTTCTGAAAGGCTGGGGATAACCCACAGTGATTATTCTGAGTTCTGTATTTTGTGAAAAGGTGGTTTCTTATCAGCGTATGTTTCAAATGGGGAAGGAGTCCTCTTGGGAAAGCGTTTTCTATTTGTGGAGTTTGCTTTTATACTTGGTGGTTATCTGTTTCGCCTTGGCATCGCCTGTGTTTAGGTGTTACTTGGAGCTGTGAGAGCACAGCCACGGCACTCTCAGTCCTAGGTGACGATGACAGGGCTTTGCACAGAGAAATCAGCTCTGAGTCCAGGTGTCCACTTTTTGTGGCTAGTCTGAGTAAGTTTTTGCCTAAAAACAAACAACATGTGAATCACATGGCAGACATTACTTTGCGTGAACGGATAGGTGTTTGTTTATGATCCGCCCAGTCGTAAGGATTTGGGGTGGAGAGCATATATTCGGCATTGCTTCTGATGCAGTTTCACCACTGATGTAAACATAAATAATCTGCTAATCTTAAAAGGCAAAATGGAGAAAAATCAACTATTGTAGATGAACTTTCCAGTCAGATAAACAATTCAGATTACAGCTGCCATGACCTAAAGCAAAAGAGAATGCGATCTCATGAGTAAATCCTGTTTAGCTGAGGTCTTTCTTCTAGCAAAATATTCTCTTCATGCTTTCCCTCACAAAACTGAGAGGACATACCACAGATAACCCTTCAGTCTTGCCACATGAAGGAAATAAGGAAATAATCATGATGGGGCGGGGGGCATTGTAAATTCTGTTAAGTAACTTGGTTGGTAATTCGTAATATAATAATGGATAGAGATCACCACCTAGTGGCCATATGTGTTTCAAACCACATACCCAGAACTCTGCTTAGATCCAGTAAGAATAGGATACCCTGTGAATTAAGCTGAATGTAAAAATTCTAGTGTGGTTTGCATTATACTGTGAACCTAAAAGTTAAATGTGAAATTAGATGATTTTTCAAATGCACTGTGAGGCTAACACACGGAGTCACATTCTTAGTAAGGTCCCAGCAACTAAGGCAAATATCGGATCCAGTCTTTCCCATATCTTCACTTTATACACAGTAAGAGAACACAGTGGAAAGTTTTCCTTGGCCAGTTTCACTGGTATGTGAACCTAGAGGACTTTTTTGGTTTTCTTATGAAACTTTTACAGTGAATTAAATTAGCAGTGTTTCGGGGAGGGTGAGTAAGTAGAAAGCACTGGCTAGACTCTTCATGGAAAAAGATTCTAAATTATAGCTGGAAGACTTAGGAAGTTTTCCCAACAAGTACGATAATATATTATGTCACAGGACAGCTTCACTGGACAAATGTCAAGAATGGTTTTTATCAATGGAATATGTATGATTTATTAAGTGTACTTGGCAAAATCCATCATAGTTCTAAAACATAGAGGCTTTAATTGGCCATTTAAGATCATCTAAATTATAGTGAATTTTAAAGAATAAAAAGTGACTCTGTTTAAGCTGAAAAATTATAGCTAAGTATGTGGATAGGTGGATGATAAATAAATAGATGATAGATTGATATATAGATAGATAGACAGATAGAGTAGGCCCTTGGCGGCTGCAGATTCAAGATTTGCAGTTTCAGTTCTAGCAAGAGACCCTGAAGATCCACAATATGAAATAATTTGTACTTCTTTCTCAGGTACAAATTTGAACCATACTCAGTTGTTTACTAGTGTGTAAGAATTCTTCAGTTACCTCTCATGTCTTTCTAGTAGATAGCTTGATTTTAGCACCTCAAGAGATCTATTGCTATTCATTCCTCTATCAGTTTAAACATGTTGGATCTTCTGTATTGTATTTATGGTGAAACCTATCTGCCATACGGTTGTGGAAATAGGAGGCATTTCTAAATATCCTAGATAATTCTTCCCTAGTGCCAAGAAGTACTGTATTTGTAGGGGTGTGTGTCTGTGTGTGTCTGTATTTCTATGTTTGTGACTGATAGTGGTAAATCTCACATTTGTTTTCACAAAAAGATGAAACTCAATTTTATTTAGTATCTGTGAAAATTCTGCTTTCTTTTTAGTAAAGAGGAAGAGAAATCAAGAAATTCTAAAGAATATCTAACTTTTTAGGAGAAATACTTAGTGCCACTGATTATTCTTTATAGTTATTTGTCCAAGTTAAGAAATCATTAAACTCAGTGAAAAGAATTTGAAATGGGTCAAATATGGAAAAGAGTTAATTATTAATGAAGTTTTGATAGGACCGGTTGCTTTGATTTGATCTTTGTTTTAAGATGCTGATAGAAGGGATTTAAAATTAAAATTAAAAATAAGAGTCCAATGTTTCTGGGATTCTTTCTCCACTAGAGGTTGAAAATGACCTTGTACCTTCAAAGTTTTGGTTTGGAAAGATGTTTTTTTATAAAACTTGTGTTTTCCGGACATACTATTTGGAATGTTGCATGGAGGGATAAGACTAAGTCAGTCTGTGTTTCAAGAACCTCCCTTGCTCCAGTCTTTCCTTTTCACCACCTAGCTGTTAGCATTTTTCGTCCTAAATGGATTTGCTTATATATGTATCAAGTAAAGGACCAGCTGGGTTGTGACTGTCCCGGCAGTAACCGATTAATACTGGATATCTTGTTTCTTTTCCTTAACTGAGAGCCATGCTCAAAGCTGAACCCAAGAAACTCCTTTTCTAAAGCAAAGCAAAGCACCTGGTTTATTTCTAAATCTTGTATATTTCTGAAATAATGTTTTTTTAACCTCAGAAAAAAAGGGCAGTTATCCATCTCCACATAAGGAAAAGGTCAATTTAGTCTCATTACATTTTTATCATCAATTTGTTTTGTTCATGCCTGTGATACCAGTTATCTGCTGAGATTCTAGGGCCATTGATCATGGCCATGTGGTGTGTATTTTAAAGATAAAAAGTTTGTCTGGTATCTCTGAATGATAGCTGGGACTCCTAGACACGATATAACCAGAGATTCACCTTGAAAGGATGTCAACCCTATCTAACTTTAGTAGATTGCTAATAACTTTCAAAAGCAGAGACCCCACCTCTACCCCCAAACACACACACACACTTTATCCTTCTCAGTGTGTTCATGGAATCAAGTTGGAGACTTGCAAAGAGCTGGGAAGAGAAAATATCTCTTCAGCCATACTGCTTGAGAAGAATGAGTCAGGTCCCTTGTAGGTCTGTGGAATTGAGGTCACTTGCTGAGAGTGAAGAATTTTGGCAGACAGGGAATTCTTGTGTGCTCCAGAGGACCTGCAGGTTAATTCTTTGGTTTTATGTTAATGTGAGACAGAAACAAATTTTTTATAATAAAATACAGATTATTTGGAATAGCATAAGCTAAGCATATACAGAGTTTGATAGATTTTGGTGAATAACTTCAGTCTCTTCTGAGTTTTTCTTCTTGATATCAGGACTGATTCAAAATGAGTTCTCTGGTTTGTGGAGACAATTTTCATGTGAGAGAACCATGCTTTGCTGTTGGATTGTGGCCAGGATTTTTTGAATCATTTTATGCTCTTGTCAGTTGACTTGTTTGAACCCATTTGGGGGAAAAAGAAAGAGAAAGCAATAACTAAAAAGTTATTAAATCCAATTTAATTGAAATAGTTGTCTTTTTTGGCACTTTTGTTTTCTACAGATAGAGAAGAGTCACTTAACTGGAACTCTAGGAGTAGCTTTGTCATATAATAGACAACATGAAGCAATTTCATACTGATATAAAATAATATACAAGTTTGTTATAGACCATGTAGAAAATTTTCCACCTCGAAGAGGCTTCTTCTACATCAACTACTTGAGTTTTATGTCATGATTTTCTTTGCTGTAGAAGAGAATAAAAATGCAAAGTAATTTAGGGTTCTCTTTTCAGATATAGTCTTCATCTAATTCATCTAATTCTGGTTTCTTGGAGAGGCAATGAGAGTTTGGAGTTTGGGTTGGGGCACATGAGTCTCTGAGACACAGACAGACATTCAGAGGTCTGATCAACATTTGTTTTTGTTGATGATATTAAAATGAATTCTCTGAAAACCATGCTGGCTTTTTTGGAGTAATTCTTAGTTTGCCCATCCAGCCCTAGAATAGGGTTGACTTAGGGTAGATCACCCAGGATGTCTGCTTAGAATTCCAAATGAAGAGAAAAAAATATCAAAATGGGGGTGGGGATGTTTTTCTCTGCTCATTCCAAGAATCTACATTTCTGTATATATAAGACACTGCCTATATGAGAGAGGCTCTATTACCTTCTTATAACTCAGACTTGATTTCCTGAGCAGAGATCTCTATCTAACATTTAACTTTAGTGAAAAAAATACATTGTTAAACCTGAAGTCAACGATTTATTTTTTTATGCCCTTTCCCCTGCAAGTGATATTAAAAATAAAGCTATAAAGAATTCAGGGGGAAACAAAGAAAGTTATTCAGAAAAGTGAAGTTTCCTTTGCTAAGTTAGTTAGGCAATAACAAGGAGCAAAATCAAAGCATCCTAGCCAAAATAAACCTGCACAATGGAGCTATCAGATATGAGGTAATAGTGTGACATGCTTGTGGGTATTAGACATTCTTGTAAAAACCACAGACCCAAAGTTTGGTCCTGCACCATTAAGCTACAGTTCTGCCCAAGCAATGACACAGAACACAGGTTTTTAAATCACTGTTGCAAGCCAAATGTAATTCCTACCAAAAACAATTAAATCTTTTACCAGAGGTCTGAGTCTGGGCAGCTTAAGCCCTGAGAATCACTTCAGTGGCATGGAATCTGAATCTCATTTCAGTGTGAAAATGAGACAGTCATTGTTCAGATCAGGAGGAAATGTCAGCTGCAAAATCCATGGCAGTCAAGTAACTGGTAACTTGAAGTGATATTTGTTGAGGTTAGATCAGAAAAAGTTTAGCTAAGAATTTTACAAGTTCTTTCTGATTGCCATATAGATCATTTTACAATGTTCATTTTTACTGATTCAAAAAACAATTTATGCTTACTCTAGGGAAGTGAAAAATATATAAGAATGTATGGAATAAAATATTATCCCTGTCTCATATAACTTAGATATAAACTTTGTCAATTTTAGTGCATTTCCTTTTGGTCTTTCACAGACATGCACATGGGCGCATGCATGCACACACACATACACACACAGCTATATCTGAGAGTATGTGTAAAATTTGGATCATTGTGTATTTTTAGCATTTTGCTTTTTAATTTTAACTTAACACATCTTTTAATATTTTCTGTCTCCTTACATATTTTTCACAGACAAGTAATTTAATGGTTATATAACATATTACTTGTCTGACCATAATTTATTGAATACATATTCACTCTATAGATTTTTACCCTTTTACTGCTAGTATAAGTAACATTTTGGATAAACTATTGTCCATACCTCTGATTATTTTTTAGGACAGAATTTTAGAAGTGGAATTAGGGGGTCTAAGGGCTGGAACTTTTTGAGTCTCTTGATATTTATTACCAACTGTTTTCCTGAATGGTACTGCCTGTCTCGCCCAGCATTTGGTAGCAGCAAGCAACATCTTCAATTAGAAGTTGATATGAATAAGGAAGAAGGCAACACATGCTGTTGTTCATTATTCCTGAATATCAAATTATTTATTAAACAGTACCAGTGTGTGCAGGCATAATTCCCAGCACTGAGGATATAGTAGTCTCATGTCTTTTTTTTTTTTTTTTTTAAGATTTTTACTTATTTATTTGACAGACAGAGATCACAAGTAAGCAGAGAGGCAGGCAGAGAGAGAGGAGGAAGCAGGCTCCCTGGCGAGCAGAGAGCCTGATGCGGGGCTTGATCCCAGGACCCTGGGATCATGACCTGAGCTGAAGGCAAAGGCTTTAACCTGCTGAGCCACCCAGGTGTCCCCCAAATTCATGTTTTCAATGAGCTTACATTCTACTAAGGAGAAGAAAATACAATGCATAAATTATATGGGACATGAGAAGTAATAGTTGTTATGAAGATAAAGCAAGGAAGAGACATGAGCAGTGTGGGTAGGGACAAGGAAGCAGGGAGCATTGCATAGTTTGCACATTCTATTGAGAATTCAAAAATGTTCCACCTTTGAAGACTTTTACTTGTTTCCTGTAAGAGGTTAGTTAGAAAGTTACCTAGAAATTATTGAGCTCCAAAATCCGTATCTGAGGAACTCTGGAACCTTTGGCCATTAGAAAGTATTAAATACAGATATTTGTTAGTTTCAAGGCATTCCTATTCCTTTGTTTATTAATTTCATTTAGTGCAAGAATTTCTATTTTGATCCTGCTTTAATTTATCTGCTAAAGGGCACTTAGTTATATAGACCAGCAATAGGCTGAATATGACTTATATCTCTGCTTTCTTTTCCCATTTTCTTGTTTATTATCTATTTAAAAAGAGTAGCAAAAAAAAAAAAACCAACAAAACAAAACAAAAAGGCTGCATAGGTGGAGGGTGAGGGATGATAAAGGAGGTCAGTTAGCAAAGAGAAGGAAAATGGAGAAATAACTGGAAACCCATTTTAGAGCAAATGTCATTTCCTGGCTGCAGGGCAACCTGCCAGTCAAAGACGCTTTGGTGAGTATGGTCCTGTGAGCATCCTTTCCAAGGCCAACTCAGTGGTACCATTCAGGCTACTAGAATTGGATTTCAGTCCATATAATTTGTGGATTTTCACCAGAAAAATAAAAACACTCTTCATTCTGTGTTTTGGTAAAAACAAACAAACAAACCAAAAAAACCACAAAAATACAAAACAAAAATTAAAACACCATAGTACCTTTATTAAGCTTACCTTGGTTCTTTGCAATTTTATTACTTTCCAAAGATTCTTTTTTTACATAGCAGAAATCTCTTATCTCCTATCTTAATTTTGACATGATTGAGGAGGATTTTAAAGCAAAGCTAGGCAAAGAGATTGAAGGAAAAGTAGAAGGTCTCTTAATCTGGAGGCTTTCAAACTTTAGAACTTCTCACAAATTATTTTATCAAAGATCAAGGTTTTTTTATCATACTTAATGGTCTTAAAAGCTATTTGTTTTTCTGAGAAGAAAGAAAAATATATAGATATTCTCTAATGTATTTATTATACATTTTTAAAAGACATAAAAGTAGCCATTGTGCTTTTTTGTTTTGTTTTGTTTGTTTTTTTGACATGCCCTGAATTGGAAACAACTGCCTTACCCTTACATATAGTTCTTTCTTCTCTGACTTTATCTTTCCAAATATATTCATGTAATTCATTGTTAGATAAAAACAGTAACATTAAATAAGGCAAGAAAACATACTTTATAATGATAAAGATGTAAAAGGAAGAATAAAAATCCTATTACACTATAATCACAACTACATAAAATTATACTTGCACATTAGGCCCAAGAGAAATCATGACAGAGTGACAAGATTATGGATTTTTTTCTATTTCCACTTCCATTAATATTGTTACATCTAATAATAATAACATGATTAAATTTCTAAAGTCGAGCATTGATTATATGTTTAAACATCTAAGATCACTAGAACAAAATTTCTCAGACCTATCTTACTGTCAAAGGAAAAAAAAATACATATTTGTTGAAGAGAGACTGAGATACAGATGTTTTCTACTTGGAGCATAGAAGTCTTTTTCTTTACCACTAAAATAATTTTAGTTAGGTAGTTTAAAGGTTGAGTCTTTCTAATTCCATTGTGATGTCATGTCTCTGTCAGTCTTATCATTTGCTACTTTTTAACTATCAAGTAGTTAGTTCTGTTCTTCCTGCATTTTCACAGCAATATGAGAACTGGAGGCCCAACCAGCCAGACAGCTTCTTCTCTGCTGGAGAAGATTGTGTCGTAATCATTTGGCATGAGAACGGCCAGTGGAATGATGTTCCCTGCAATTATCATCTCACCTATACCTGCAAAAAAGGAACAGGTAATGATTAATTAATAACGTACTTGATCTGCATTTTAGTTATCAAGTGAACTCAGGAAGAATAAACTTCGTCACTCCAAGACACGAACTGGATGTCATGCACTGCATCTCTTGTTGCCTCTGGAATATTCCACTCTTCCAGTACATTTGAAAAGTTTATTTTCAGTAATGTCTTCACTTTAGATGCCAAATGCTAAGATAACAATGTAGCATTTATATTAAAAAAAAAAAAAAAAACCTACCTGGCAATATCTCTCAGAAAAACAAAGTGCTATCCACCTGCTTATCCTGATGAGGAGAACATTAAGAAAAATTAGTTGTCAACATTTAAAAATTGGGATATATTGGGGCAGCTGGGTGGCTCAGTGGGTTAAGCCTCTGCCTTCTGCTCAGGTCATGATCTCAGGGTCCTGGGATTGCTCTGCTCAGCAGGGAGCCTGCTTCCTGCCCCCCTCTCTGCCTGCCTCTCTGCTTACTTGTGATCTGTCTCTCTCTGCCAAATAGAAACAAACAAACAACAACAACAAAAAATGGGATATATTATAAAATAATCTGGATCTTTTACTTTTGTAAAAAAATAAGAACTGGTACCATTTGGTCCATGTGCAAATTTATGAGTGCTCAAAACCACCATCCTCCTTCCATGGGGAATACAGTCTCCAGCTCTTTGCTCCTTCCCTCACTGTGGTTAAGTGCCTGGTCTTTGTAGGCAGGCATTTGAATTTTTTCATCATTGCCTTAGGAGTTCCTTGGGTGTAAACAATAGCCCAGAACAGCATTACTCTCTCTCTGGCTGAATACCTTCAACATATGATAAAATAATAACATTTGAAATATAAGTTCTGTAATAAGAATTACTCAGTTGACATTAAACAGATAAAATCACAAATGCTGATTTTAAAAAGTCTTTATTATTGACCAATATGTTTGAATTTCTAAGGCACTTCTTCATTTAAAAAATGTGAATTCCAGGGACGCCTGGGTGGCTCAGTGGGTTAAAGCCTCTGCCTTCGGCTCAGGTCATGATCTCGGGGTCCTGGGATCGAGCCCCGCATCGGGCCTCTCTGCTCAGCGGAGAGCCTGCTTCCCTTCCTCTCTCTGCCTGCTTCTCTGCCTACTTGTGATCTCTCTCTGTCAAATAAATAAATAAAATCTTTTTTAAAAACATTGGGAATTCCATCACATTTTTTTAACCTGCTTATAATTGAAAATGGTCTTAGAACATGAAATTTTGCCTCTAACTTTGCCCAGACTTTTTCATCGAGTGAGAATACATATGCAAAAAATGAAATCCATTCGATTTATTTGTCTTTGGATAAAAAATAATCAACTAAAAATATACACTCTGTAGATATTTTAGGAAAGACTTCAACTCTAATAGTAAGAAATTCTATCAGAAGAAAGAAAACACCGAGATACACAGAGCTCGGATGAAACTCAGCTACTGGCTTGTCACTCTCTCTGCTCTTTTCTTACCTAAAGCAGAACCGACTCTAAACTATCCTTTCTGTATGAGCTGGCTACTGGCACCTGGCTACGTGCATTACTTCCGCACTTTTGCCACGGGACTCATGAAAATAGCAAATCATGTGTTTGCTGTTTTCCCTTTTCCTAGTCTATGAAGTCTTTAATGAACTGTTCGCCTTAATCTGAATGTCATATTTGTCTTCTTCCATCTCCAAATGATCCCTGGAGTCATGCTTTTCCCTTTGTGATCTGAGAGCATTTTTCTATTTCCCTGTTATTTTTTCCTAAAACAGGATTTCTCAATAGCATCACTGTTCATCTTTTGGTCCAGATAATGTAAGTTAGTTGTGGGGGCGGTCCTGTGCATTGCAGAAGGTTTTGCAGCATTTTTGCCCTCAGTGCAATGAATGCCAGTAACAGTCTCCTCCACTCCAGACCCTCCTCCTTTGCTGTGTAATAACCATGAGTGTCTCTAGACTTTACCACCTATCTCTGGGGAGGGTGGGAGAGGAAAAGAACTGCCCCAGGTTGACCACCACAGCCCTATAGCTACAAATGTTTCACAAAAACAGCACCGTGGTTTGCATTTTCTGAGGGGGAAAGAGATTTGTAAAATAGGGACTCCACTTCATTAAAGGGAAAACAAAACAAAAGAAAAATGATTCTTGTATTTCATCATCCTACTATCTTTTTAGTCATAGAGACTTAACTCTTTCTTAATCAATACTCTGGGGAATTTTATTAATGTCTATAGACTTTAATAAAAGACTCATTTCTCCTTTCAGATGATCTTAGACATCTTTAAACATACAGAACTAAGTAATTTACTTGAATTAAATACTTGTAAAGAGGATTATATTTCCTAGTTTTACTGAGAGACATCACTGTATACATTTAAGGCATACTGTGTGACGGTTTGATTTACACATATTATGAAATAATTATCACAGTTCGGCTAACATCTGTCCTCTACATAGATAAAATAAAAAGAAAAGAAAAGAAAGAAGAATAAAGGGGAAAAAATTTTTCTACTTGTGATGAGAACTCAGGATTTACTCTCATCCACTTTCCTATATATCATACAGCAGTGTTAACATGAAGTCATCATGTTACTTCCATATTAAATCCTTACTATTTGTTTATCTTACAACTGGGAGTTTGTACCTTTCAGCACTTTCCTCCAATTCCCCCACCTCCTACCCCCAACTCTGGTAACCACATGTCTGATCTCCTTTTCTATGAGTCTGTTTGTTTGTTTGTTTTTCCTCTTCTTCCTGTTTTTTTGTTTGTTTTAGATTCCACATATTTAGAATTAGATTTTAGATTTGCTTTAGATTCCACATGTAAGGGAGATCATACAGTATTTGTCTTTCTCTGTCTGACATACTTCACTTAGCGTAATGCCCTCAAGGCCCATTCATATTGTCCTAAATAGCAGGATTTCCTCAGTCTTTATGGCTGAATAATATTCTATTGTACATGTATGTACATCTACCACAGCTTCTTTATCCAGTCATCCATTGATGGACACTTAGGTTGTTTCCACATCTTGACTAGTGTAAATAATGCTGCAGGGCATGGAGGTGCAGGTATCTTTTAGTGTTAGTGTTTTTGTAACCTTTGGATATATTCCCAGAAGTAGAATTGCTGGATATATGGCAATTGTATTTTAATTTTTTGAGGCTCCCCCAAACCTCCTCCCTACTTTCCTAGTACCTGTACCAATTTACAATCTCACAAGGGTTCCCTTTTCTCCATATCCTCTCCAGTATCTATTATCTCTTATCTTTCTGATGATAGCCATTCAAATAGGAGTGAGGTGATGTCATTATAGTGTGTTATATATATATAGTATATATATATAGTGTGTTATATATTTTATATATATATATAAAGATCATAGATCTTTGGAGAAATGTCTCTTCAGGCCCTTTGTCCATTTTTTAAAACTTGGTTGTTTGGAGTTGTCATCAACCCTCCTGGTCAGAGGAATTGGAAGACACTCTCCATAGCAGGTGGGGCTGTGACTCAGCACCTTGCCTGGATATAGGCAAGCCAGACTCTAGTCTGGCAAAACTCATTTGAGGATCTGAATGAGGCAGATCTGTACCAGCAAAGGTCCGTGGCCAGAGTGTGCCTCTGCCTGGCCTCAGCAGGTAACCAAAACTGCTTCCTGGGGCTACTACTTAGGCAGTACAGGTATGAATTTGGTCTGCTAAAGTTTAATAAGTGCTGGTTGTTTCAAGCCCCTCCCCCTTCTGTAGTCACAGTTAGATTCCCAGTAGCTGGACTCCGAAAATCTCCCTGTAAGCCCTGCGGTGCAAGAGCAGAGTAGGGCTCCCACAAAGCATCCCAAAGTGCTGGGGGAGACTGATTGTCTTCCAGGGGTTCTTTTTTGCAACTATAGGAACCAGTGGCTCAGGGAAGACCTCTGTACCTGGTGCTGCAGTCCTGGGGGAAGAGCAGACTGGTCAACGTTTAACCCCTCTGTTATCTGCTAATGTAGTCTGTCTTGGTCTCTGTGGTACAGGGGTCTCACCTCCCTGTACTAGGAATCTCTCAGTGGTGTCTTGTTCTTGAATAGATGCTAGTTGTTCTTGGTAACATCACTGTCAAAGCGTGTGTGTGTGTGTGTGTGTGTGTGTGTGTGTGTGTGTGTGTTTTAAAAGAACACAGCATGCTGTCCACACATCTTTGGAGCACCCTGCAGGTCACTTACAATCCCATTCCAATTCCAACCATAGATAATGACTTAATTCCCTCACTTTTCTCTTTAGTATATCACACATACTTGCATTTGTAAACAACAAATTGTTTTGTTTTGCACACTTTTGAATTTCAAGTAGACTCATCCTATATGTATTTTGTGACTTGCTCTTTTTTTTCAGCATCATTTGTGAGATTTATCCATATTGATATATTTAGCTATGTTTCTTCATTTTGCTGCTTACAGCATTTTATGTATAACTAACTATATAATGCTTTATTTACCAGTTCTCCTGTCAGTAGACACTGGGTTATTTTGAGTGTTTTTGCTGTTATAAACACTATTTCTATCCACATTCTTGAACTTGATCCCAGGAGGACTTCTGTAAGATATTTTTTCATGAATGGCATTGCTGAGTCATGAGATATATGTACCATCAAATTTACTAGAAAATGCTAGATTGCTTTCCAAAGTAGTTGTACCAATTTGCAGTCCCACCAGCAATATGTGAGAGGTCCTGCTACTCTACATCTTCTCTAACATTCGATATTATTGGACTTTGAGATTTTTGCCAATCTAGTGGGTATAAAATGTTATCTCTTGTGATTTATTTTGCATTTTCTTGGATGCTTTTCCCTGAATATCATTTCATATATTTACATGTCTTTCATTTATAGCTCCTTTGTAAAGTTTCTGTTCATGTGTATTCCTTATTTTTAAAAAATTGATTGCTTTTCTTTTATATGATGATTTATCATATATCATATATCATCCTTTTTATATCCTAGTTAGTAATTCTTTGAAAATTATATATGTTGCATATATCTTCTCACAATTTGTGCATTGTTTTTACTTTTACCCTGTGGTATAATATTGATAAACAGAATTCTCCATTTTGTTGCATTTTCCTTTATGGATCAAATCTTTTTGTGTCTTAAGAAATTTTTACCTACCCTAAAGTCAGAAAGATCTTCTCTGTTGTTTTATAGTTTCTGCCTTCTTTATTTTTATATTTTTTAATCATCTAGAATTCATTTCCCATATATTCTTTGAGGTAGGAAACCAAGTACATTTTTATCCATAATAATACCCAGTTTCTAAGTGAAAAACTACCTTTCCCCCACATTTCTGCCATGTTGCTTCTGTCAAGTATCAAGCATATATGTGTGGATCTATTTCTGGTCTATTTTGCCTGTCCTTCCCAATACTGCACTCACTGAATTATTTTAACTTCATCATAAGTCTTCATATATAGTTTTGGAGGAAATCTATACATTGATAAGGACAATTTTTAATTTGGTGGCATAGCACAGAATCAAGTATAAATGAGTTATTTAATTGATAGTTTTTAACCTTTGGTATCTCTTTGGTTTCATTCTATCTGATGCTTGCTAGTATCTCGACCAGTATAGGCTATAGATATTCCAGATTGGAGTTACCATTGATCCATATACATAGTGTAGTTTACTAATTGAAAATGACATATATTTTTTTAAGATTTTATTTATTTATTTGACAGAGAGAGAGATCACAAGTAGGCAGACAGGCAGGCAGAGAGAGAGGAGGAAGCAGGCTCCCCGCTGAGCAGAGAGCCCGATGTGGGGCTCGATCCCAGGACCCCAAGACCATGACCCGAGCCAAAGGCAGAGGCCTCAACCCACTGAGCCACCCGGGTGCTCCCCAAAATGACATATTTTTATAGACATTGCAGTTTATCCTATAGGAATATGTGAAGATCAAATATTCACATGCACAAATATTTTTAATTTCTTAGTTATAGATAGTATGACCTTCATAATCTGTTTTTAAATTCTATCTGAGTGACAGTATCTTATGTGAATAAAAACATATGCTTGGATTGTGTTTCTTTAAAGATAACTTTGTCATGAGGTCAATATGTTCCAAGCTGTTTTGCCAGAGAGAAGTAAATCAGAGGAACAAAATATTTAAGTGAAACCACATTTATCATTGCAAAAGAATATGGTTGTAAACAGCCTTCTGGATATGTAAATAAATTTAATGTTTGTAAACTTTTGATATTAGGATGTTGACATCCAAACATCTTGGTATGAAGGTTTCTGGTAATCATTCTCCCTTAGAAGACTTGCATTATTTCATGAGAGCATATGACATGGGCTTTGTGATTGCAGAATTCTTAAAGTAAACTGGAAAGGAAGTGCCATTTAGGGAAATTATATTGAGGTTGTTATATTTTTTATTAGAGACATATAGCAAAACACAATAACTTAATAAAAGTTAATTATTGAAGTATATCATTTAAAACAAATGCACTAATATTGAATAAAACTGTAAGTTTAGTACAAATTCAGTTGAATCAATTTTCCCAGCTTTTTGAATTTCAAAATTGCAAGGTTTCTTTTTCTGCTATTTCTTTTTTGTTATTTCTACATTGATACATTTGTTGATATTCAGAATTTTTCATTGTAAATTTAAAATGATGGTTATACATTCCAAGATTTACCTTTATTTTACCCTTCTGAAGAGTTGAAATTTATAAGTGAGTTATAAAACTGAGACATGAATGCTGTGTCCTGACTTTCCCCCTATTTCCAGGCAGAAGGCAGACAGAGAAAATAAGCATAAAGGGAACCAAATATTTTTTCTTTCTACTTAGGAATCCATGTTTTGTCCATATTTATCCATATTATAAAGCTACATGTTATTATAGATTATAAGTTTTTTCAGGGAGGTGACTGTGATAGTTAATTGTCACAAATCCATTATTGTTCCAATTGGAGATGGGTAGTAAATACAAACTTTAGGATGCTTGATGGATACAATACCAACAAGCCACATGTTGGCATGAGACAGGTGCTTTTTAATTTGGAATTTTTCAGAAAAGTAACCCTTCCAGATGGATAGATGCATATATGATCATTTAGCTCAAAGGTTCTTTAATAAAACACAACTGAAGGTGATATAATCTGAGATTTAAACTAGGCCCAGAGCCTCAGTATTTAGTATTTCTCTTGAAAATTTTCTTTTTTTAATTCTAAATGATTGCCTTTGATGAGGGTGCTTGGTTGGGTAGCAGAAAAAGGGAAAAAGAAAAAAAATAAAGATTCATACTAATAGAAATATTTAGATTATTTGGCAATAACCCAATTTACTTTTCTTTAGTTGCTTGCGGCCAGCCCCCTGTTGTAGAAAATGCCAAGACCTTTGGAAAGATGAAACCTCGTTATGAAATCAACTCCCTGATTAGATATCACTGCAAAGATGGTTTCATTCAACGCCACCTTCCAACTATCCGTTGCCTAGGAAATGGAAGATGGGCTATGCCTAAAATTACCTGCATGAACCGTAAGTGGTCCTTTAGAAAGAATGGACAACCATGCTATAACAACCACTAGACACCCTCATTTTACGACTATGGTATTGGTAGTTTAGGGTATGGAGCAAGTAATATTGTTGTGTTTTCTTTCTTTCTTTCTTTCCTTCCATGTAGCGTCTGCATACCAAAGGACTTACTCTAAGAAATACTTTAAAAATGCCTCATCAGCAAAGGACAATTCAATAAATACATCAAAACATGATCACCGTTGGAGCCGGAGGTGGCAGGAGTCCAGGCGCTGATCCCTAAAATGGCGGAACATGTGTTTTCATCATTTCAGCCAAAGTCCTAACTTCCTGTGCCTTTCCTATCACCTCGAGAAGTATTATCAGTTGGTTTGGATTTTTGGACCACTGTCCAGTCATTTGGGGTTGCTGTGCTCCCAAAACGTTTTAAATGAAAGTATTGGCATTCAGAAGGAAAACTAACAAAATGAAAGAAAATGGGGGCAGAAAGTAACCGTTCCCAGCCTATCTAATTTCTTTAGTTTTCTATTTGCCTCCAGTGCAGAGCATTTTATAATGTATACCAGCCTACTGTACTATTTAAAAAGCTCCATTTCAGCACCAATGGCAATGTAAATAAGATGATTTAATGTTGATTTTAATCCTGTATATAAAATAAAAAGTCACACAGAGTTTGGGCATATTTAATGATGATTATGGAGCCT
Source organism: Taxidea taxus jeffersonii (assembly GCA_003697995.1). Lineage (NCBI taxonomy): Eukaryota > Metazoa > Chordata > Mammalia > Carnivora > Mustelidae > Taxidea > Taxidea taxus. The sequence continues at coordinate 262,944 of ML093469.1, read as the reverse complement.
CAGAGGTCTTTAATCATTGGTTCGGCTGCTTTTTGTAGTTTGTTTAGGCTGGAAACGGTTTCACTTGCCCTTTGCCAGCAAGACTGAGGATGGCTTTTTCTGGACAGCTAACAAAAACGCAAGGTCTCGTAGGTCACTGCGCCATGTCAGCCATAAGGGCAATTTGCTTCCATGTGATGCCGAAGCCTGGCTGACAGGATCCCCACAGAACTAGGGACTGCACCGTGGAACTCTTCTTTGCTGCACTCCTTTTTCTTCACTTACAAGAAAGGCCTGAATGGAGGACTTTTCTAGGACCAGGAGCATTTTTTTAGGGGTCAAAGTGCTAATTATTAACTCAACCAGGTCTCCTTTTTAATGGCTTTCATAACACTAACTTGCAAGGTTACAGATCAACACATTTCAAGTGGATATAGACCTAAGGGTTCTGGAGGGTGGGGGATTGTTAAAACAACCACACACATTCAAAGAAAGAAATTTTGTATATATAACCATTTTAATCTTTTATAAAGTTTTGAATGTTCATGTATGAATGCTGCAGCTGTGAAGCATACATAAATAAATGAAGTAAGCCATACTGATTTAATTTATTGGATGTTATTTTCCCCCAAACCTGAAAATTGACCTAGTATGCTAGTTATTTTTCAGTGTTAGCCTTTTTGCTTCCCCCACACCGTTTGGGACCATATAATCTAGGTATTTTGTCCTTGATTAAATAATGTGATGGATAGAACACATCCAGTGTTTATTCTGAAAAGAGTGGAAAATGTATAGCTTTCAGCAAATGGTGTTTGCCCCTTCTGAGCAAGGAGCTACGCATGGAGTGTGGGTATTCTTCTTGTTAGGTGGAATGTACATGTTGACATTTCTCCCTATCTCTTCCTACTGTGTTTTCTCCCCTTTATTTGAATAAAGTGACTGCTGAAGATGAATTTGAATCATTATCCACTTAACGTTTAAGGAAAACCCTGTAATGGAAAGAAGGCATTTAGGAGTCTTTCCCTAGTTTAAGTTAGAACACCTTGAGAAGAGTAGACAACAAATAAAATGCAAAAAGAGCAGACCCAGCACGGATTCATTTTCATGAAACCTCCTTTGGCTTGGAAGGAGCAACAGTAGCTCCCATCATCCTCAGCATCTTTGAGCAAGTTCCCTTGGTTGCTGCACCAAGTGTAATCCACCTCTGAGTATTCCAGAGCACAGAACAATACTGTGTTGACCTCTTAGGTTTCATTGTTTCTCCTTCATTACAATGCACATAATACGTTCCTGTATTTATATTATAACGTGTATAGTGTAAAATGTGAATGACTGTTGTTTTTTTTTTTTTTTTTGTGAATGAAAATCTAAAACCTTTGTAACTTTTTATACCTGCTTTTGTTTCACCAAAGAAACCTAAAGTCCTTCTTTTACTATACTGTGACTGGTCTGGTTATTTACAACTGTAAATGCTAATGTGCACCAACATTTTTACGTTTTAGTTCCATCACAAAGTTCAAGCTGATGGCTTGGATGAAATGATTTTTGTGGCTAACAGAGAAGTGATTATATATGTAGCTGGGAAAACTGAGAGAGTAATTCCGATAGTGTTTACATCTACACGGTTAGGCATTAATCTCACATGTGAAAGAAACGTGCAGTAGGAGAAGTGATACCTCAATTTACAGAGTGTTTCCTGTGAACTGGGCCAAGTGCTTTATATGCATCTCCCAAGAGGCCTATGAGACAGGTGTCATTACTGTCTGACTATTGAGAGACCAGCTGTAGAAAACTCAAGTTCTTGGTCCAAAGTCACATCATTAGCTGGTAGTCAATGTAGGTAATCTCCAGAGCCTGCATGATATCCTCAAGAAAAGTACAAAATGTTATGTTTCACTTGTTATACATTTAAGAGGTTGATTTACTGGCTAGAAGATTCTATCTAAAGAGTGATCAGAAGATGTCAAAAATATCAAGTTTCTATCCACCCAGATTTCCATCCATTCCTTCGTGTTGGATTCATTCACTACTTATTGAGTACTTACTATGTCAGGCACTGTCCTAGGCCCTGGTGAATGAGTTAGTCAGGTCTCTGCCCACATGAAGTTTTTATACTGCATGCATCCCATGGGGATTGTTTTACAGCCCATTCTATTCAATGTATTTACTGATAATTTGGAAGAACACATCCATGATATGTTCTAAGGTTGTATAGAAGATATCAGAAAGGACAAAGGTGAGTTGAAAATTATTTTGAGGTTTTTTCTTGAAATGTCAAAAATATGTGGGAAGTCGGGCATGAATAGATGCAGATTCTTTTCCTTGCTGAGCTTGTCCTTATAATGTGCAATCCAGTTTGTCATACCCTTTACCCAGAGCTTTAAACAGAAATTACCCAAGGGAGTGGATAATAATTTTCATTACTTGTGCATATATGCTCTAATTAGATGTTTATAAACCCATCACATAAGTTTTTATTGATCTAGGTACAAATAATGCAATCTGTGAGATGTTCTAGTACCCAGAATACTGGAACAGAGTAAGAAGTTTAAGGAGGCTTGTAGCACTCAAAGTTAGCCAGAGGCGGTTTTTGGTTTCTAAAGGCTAGACTGCATATCAGGAAGAAGAATGTGTCCCTACCACTGAGGGCTATTGAGAAGAGGTAATCTTCCAGAGTAGCTAAAATGGAAAAGAGGTAAGAGATTGTACAGGGAGGGATATATCATTTTAATGTGATAGACAATAGACCTTTGCTAATCTTAAGTGAATTTTCAATACAGTACAGGAAATAGGAACTGGGTTAGCCTTTAGCTAATTGTCCAGAAGTCATATATCATGTACAATAAAGTTAGGGAGTTTGGAAATGGACAGAAAAGATGTAATAGCTTGCAAAAAGTCCAGAGTAGATTTTGTGCCTAACCTGAGCATGAGTGTCTCCCAAGAAAATAATCTACAAAGAACATATGTATTAGAAAAAGAAGGTGTTATTATCGAGTGGATACAGACTGGATGATGTCAATGTGTTTTAATGCGTTTCTTTTGTGTTTCCTAATATTACAAATGCAGTGAAATGGTTTTTGGAGAAAAATGCCCACAGCAATGTTTTTGTACTGATATCTGGGCATCTTTTTTTTCTTTTTTTTTTTTTTTTGCACAATTTACATTTGCTAAACAAACCAAACTTCGGGAAAATGATTCTTTTCTAAAACAAGTCTAAATAGAAAGTTTATAAAGGTCTTTGAGTGAGTCATTCAAGATTGTATAATCTTTTCCCATTATTACTCATTTCTGTATGTTTGGATCCCAGCTGGACAAGAAAGAGCGAATGCCAAACAAGAACAGAAATGGTTTTTGTTGAGGTGTTTACAGAATGAGCAAAGCTTGGGTTTTAATTAAAGTTTAATTCAGAGTTCTGTCTGAGCCTATCAAATGATCCCTGCCAAAGATTAAATGTTTACTGCCTGAAAGCTGGAAGTCTGAAATGATTTTTGGTAGTGTTGCTTCTAAAATAAAATTTTAAAGCTTATATGCCCATCACATTTTAAGTTGTCAACAAAAGCATTTTTCATCATAAAGTCAAACAGTTGTAAAGGATGATATATTTGGCATATTTTAAATATTGCCATTCTAAAATAAACAAGTAACATTACTCTTAAATATATTCAGTGGAATCTAAATACCATAGTGGTTTCATACCTACTATTATCCATTTTTAAAATGCTTGAAGAAAAAGACTTTTAACAGACATTTTATATTTTTCTTTTCTTATTTTTAGACTTTTTTTAAAAAGATTTTATTTACTTATTTGACAGAGAGATCACAAGTAGGCAGAGAGGCAGGCAGAGGGAGAGGGGGAAGCAGGCTCCCCACTGAGCAGAGAGCCCAACGCGGGGTTCGATCCCAGGATCCTGAGATCATGACCTGAGCCGAAGGCAGAGGCTTAACCCACTGAGCCACCCAAGCACCCCTAGACTTGTTTTTTAATTTCAGTTTTCCCCATGAAATTTTATACAAATATTATATATTTATATGCCTGAAAGTCTTCTACTGATTTAGGTATCAAACATATGTAGATCAAAACTTAGATCAAAACTGTCAAATAAATAAAATCTTAAAAAAAAATAAAAATAAAAAGAGAAATGTATCTCAGGGGGTGATACATGGGTGGCTTGGGTGGCTCAATGGGTTAAGCATCTGCCTTTGGCTCAGGGTCCTGTGATGGAGCTGTTTCTGGCTCCCTGCTCAGGAGGGAGTCTGCTTCTCCCTCTCCCTCTCCCTCTCCTCTTACCCCTCCCCCTGCTCATGTTCTCCTGCTCTCACTCTCACTCTCTCTCAAATAAATACATAAAATCTTTTAAAAGAGAGAAATACATCTCAGTAAGATGATTGGAACTATTTTTCCCAATTCAGGTTTCTGTGAGTAAATATTACTTAAGAACTAGAAATATATCATGGCTTAGCTTCAATTCTGTTCCTATTTTGTTTTTACAGATTTAAACACTGAGAAAACTTATTCACATACAAGGAAATGATGGAAATCATATAGTTTTATTGTACAATGCTACTCAGCTTGTTTACCTCTTTCTGAATTATGTGCCAAAAATCCCATAGCATCTGAAAGTTGTTTTCAATTATCTTTCAGCTGACCACTCAATGAAGTCATTCTTAATATTTTTGCAAATACCTGCCTTAAAAAACAATTTGGTTTGTACACTATCATCGGGATCATTAATTTTGGTTTGCCCTGTTTGCTCATAGTTTTTCACGTTCCATGGAAATGCATCCTAAGATTCAGGATGGATTAGAAGTGTGTTTGATGTGGTGGTAGTTTTTTTTGTAAAGTGGGAAAAGGCTGATCATCTGAAGCCTTTGACTCTCAAATTTTGTTCCTAAAAAAACACCTTTAGCACCACCTAGAAACTGAAAAGAAATGCAAGACACTACCCTACCCTACTTTTTGGTAATGAGAGAAATTCTGATAATGGGAGAGCAACCGGGTTTCCACAAGAATTCCAGATGATTTGGATCCACACTGAAGTTTATGAGAACTGGTAAAGAAGATGCAAAAAGAGAACAAACAGCCTCTACCCCAGACACCTTCCTAGGCAGATGAGTCTTAGGCAAGAGGCCAAGTAAGACTGGAAGTTTTGGAAATTGCTTCCCTCTTGTGCCCATATACCCTTTGGGGGGTCTTGGGGTACTCCCAAGGTAGGCAACCCTGGTTTGGAGACAACTGCCTTAAGATACACAGTCCTTAAAGTACTTGTGATTTTTGGTACATGATCTCTCCATATTTATGAGCATGTGTCTCGTGATGATTAACTATCCAAACTTTGAATGGACCTCTGGTTTTACAAGAAAAAATGAGATAATCTTTCTCTACAGAAAACAAAAAGCAAAAACAAAAAGAACTGAATAAAGCAGCATGATTAAAAATATTTATTTCTTAAAGGATAAGCCTGAAATGAAGTCCGAAATGTAGGAATTAAAAACTACGCTATTCAATGAATCATTTTGATGACAAAGTTAAAAATTGAAAAATAGAAGCAAAGAAGATATATTATAATTTCCTAGCAACTGAGTTGAGGAAAAGAACTTCAGATTCAGTGGGGAGCCCCAAAAAAGGCACAAGTGGGAGAATCCTTGGGAGTGAATTAATCTCAGAATAACTCCAGTTCCAAATCAGATCACCCTCTCCTGTGCCCATTAGCCAAACTGAACCCACCAGTTGTTCAATAATATGCAGCGAGGGCTTAAACATGTACCAGGCACTGTGCTAGATCTTGAGGAGAAACAAAACAGGCCAAGTCTCTGTCCCTGATGAGGCTTACAGTCATGGGAAAGATTTGCAATGGCACTAAAACAGGAAAAGATCTGATTTCTCAAAATGCTGTTGGCCAAAGCCTCCATTCTTGGCCATCTCTTTGCTCCCCTCCATCTTTACCTGATTCTACCATCATCATTGCCTTAACGACTTCTACATTGTGATAACTTCCATATCTTTTTCTTGTGTGTAATGGGTATGTATCCAGTTGGTTGGATTTTGTAGGCATATTAGCTGCATATGTCCCAAACTGAATCAGTATCCACCTCTGCCAGTAACCATCTACACGTTTGTTGTTTTTTAAAGTAGGAGTCTAAGAGTCACTCTACACTCATAATTTAATCCTATTAATGTTACCTCTGCAAATTTCTCATATCCCTCGCTCTCTTTCTCACAACTGTCCTCAATATCTCAGAGAGTATTACTATCTCTAGATGCATCACTTTCAAAATAAGCTTTTAAATACTATGGGCATTCTTTAAAATATGCAAATAGAGCATGGCATTCTCCAGCTCAAAATTCTTTGGAATCTATGACCTACAAAATAAAATCTAATTTCATATGCATACCAAAATGTTTTAGGAGAAACAAAACCAAAAACCCTGTTCTAGGTGTTATGTGCCTGCCTAAGAAGAATGGAGGAATTAATTTTTAAAAATCGTAAGTAGGGGTGCCTGGGTGGCTTAGTGCGTTAAGGCCTCTGCCTTCCGCTCAGGTCATGATCCCAGGGTCCTGGGATCGAGCCCCACATGGGGCTCTCTGCTCTGCGGGGAGCCTGCTTCCCGCCCTCCTCTGTCTCTGTCGGCCTCTGCCTACTTGTGATCTCTGTCTGTCAAATAAATAAATTTAATCTTTAAAAAAATAAAAATCGTAAGTAAATCAATCATTAAATTTATTTTTTTCTTTCTATTAGATCAGCGTGGCTTCCTGCTCATTCTCCGATCAAAAGTCAGACTCCCTTTGTACCAGTTGTGTACAAGGCAGAAATGGAAGACCAGAAAAGCTATCTGACTTAGGCATTCGTTTGCCCCTCCAGATACACTCTATACCCTTCTCCTCCTGCTTTGTGCCCTGTGAGACTCTGTGAGACTGTTCCTATCAGGTTCAGCCATGGGAACCAATGGTGGGTGATCACAGGGAAAGAAGGCTGACATCAGCATGTGTTTCTTCTTGGCTTCTTCCCGATACTGTGGGATTTTCATAGGCTGCCCTATCCCTGCAATAATGGCATTAGCTTCTACAAGGCGCCCATCTCCAGGTAGCCTTCTCTGCCTCCTGGTTCCCAACTGTTCTCTCTTTTTGACCCTTCCGCACTGAGGCAGTGAGACCTTGCCACTATTGGCCCACTAATACTGCACTACCAATTGTGGTTTCCTTAAGCTGCCCACCATTATAAATAGTTCCTTTATTAAACTATCTTTAACTTATCCAATTTGATTATGCCATCTGTTTCCTACTGGATTCCTGACTGGCAGAGTGTTTTAGATGCATTTCTTTAGAGAAATTATAGCAGTAACCCAGTTCATATCAATCATAGGATGGGCATGCTACATTACATTCTGGAAGACTATGTGTCAGTTCCTCTTGGTTTCTTCCTATTGTGTGCCTTTATGCGGTTATATCTTTAGTTCCTTCCTTATAACCACTAAACACTAACCACGCAATTGTCACAACTGCCAATCTGCTTAGTTGTGCCCCAGCTGTGCATAAACATAGCCACACGGCAACTGATTGGTCCTGAGGTTGTATTCTCTGCCTTAAATTTCCAAAATAAAGTATGACACTTCTTAGCTTGAAATCATAAGCAAGTTTGGTTTTCAATGCTTGTCTTACAATTAAAAGCAAAGAAAAGAGTAGGAATCAAGTTACACATGTGCATAACAACTTTCTCTGAGGCTAAACCCCAATATTTTTGAAAGCGTTATGGCCAGATATGGGGAAAGTGTGAAGAGTAGGGAAGGGAGGTTATTTTAAAGCTGCCAGACCATCTTGATTCCCTGGATAGAGGCATGCCTTTGTCGTTCAGAGAAGACTTTTTCCCCTTTGTTGTTGGAACACCCATTTCAGTAAGTCTTTGGGTTCTACAAGTTGAAGAAGGGTAATCATCTACCTACTTTGGAATGAATTGGTAAAAAAGAAAAGCTGAGCTGGTCTCCATTAAGAAGTTGATGTTAAAAAAAAAAAGTTGATGTTACTTTCTGCTTCTACAAAATGTATTTTTAGAGTAAATTTTTACTTTGAGAAATATTCTTTGTTTGTTTGTTTTCTTTAAGTTTTTATTCCTTTACTTGTCAGAGAGAGAGTGAGTGAGCACAAGCATGGGGTGTGGCAGGCAGAGGGAGAAGGAGAAGCAGACTTCCCACTGAGGATGGAGCCCAATCTGGGGTTCCATCCCAGGACCTCTGGATCATGATCTGAGCTGAAGGCAGCCACTTAACTAACTTAACTGAGCCACGCAGGAACCCCCAAAAATATTCTGTTCATTTTCTCTGGGGTCTTGATTCCAAGGAGTGGAAAATTATTGGTAGAAGGGCTTCCCTCTTCAGCAGAGGTGATAGATGTACTGAAGGAAGAGAAACCTCTAGTGGAGTTCAGTGGAATAGCCTATAAACTCTGGAAGTAGTCCAATAAAGTACACAGTTTTAAGTGTTGTCTGACTGGGTCAGAAATCTTTATGTTCCCTCAAGTCCTCAGCATAATTTTGTTAAGGCTTAACCTGACCTTCTCAGAAGTAAAGCTTGGGCCATTCTCTCACTGGGGAGGAATAGGGAGAAATCAGCTCCAGTCCTAGTTGGCCACCTAGAGATGGTGTGATGTGCTTTGCCATCATATGCATGGTATCAGACTTGCTGGGGTCAGAGTGACATGCAAGGTAGATTTATGAAACATACCAGTGTGCATGAATGTTGGGGGAAAGGAGACTGCTAAAATTTTTCTGTATTTTTTTCAAGTACCATGTGGTCTTAAGAATATTGTTTTAGTGCTAAAAGGAGGTGCAATTTTTTAAAACTTAAATTAAAAAAAATTTTTTTAAAGCCTGTGTCATACATAGGCTTTCTTATAAGTAATATCTTCAATGCTTACTATGTGGCAATACTTTCGACTTTTAACTTTGAGTCTTTTCTCCTGAGAGTGTTGTGGAAATTAACAGATACTTTTATTTTGTAGAAGGATGTGTAGAACAAAAGAGTAATTTGGGAATTTAAAAAGGAACATCATGAAGAAGGTAGCCCAGGAAAATAAATAGCCAAGTAATTTCTGCAGAATGAGAGTAACACAACAATATCATGGTTTTGGGAAAGGATTTAGGAAAGGAAGATCATTTGCTGGGATTATTAGAGGTTATACTAATTTAGGAAGAGCCAAAACATGTCATTAAAAAGAAGGTGCTGTGGTTTGGTGAGGCTCTAATGAAAGGCTGAAGAAGAAAATTATTAATTATAATATTTAGCATCCATAGTTAAGGAAAACAAATACTACAAAAGCATTCACGCTAAAGATACAAGACAGTTCTTCTGAAAAAACAAGAAATAGTTGAAGATCACTAGCAATAGGGCAAATAGTTGCCTGGGACTTTCTCGTTGTACAAGGATGAAAAAAATTTGGAGTGATTTTTTTTTTATTAAATGCAGGATTGAAAACACAAAAATAACACTCTTGTTCATCCACAAAGGAGGAGGTTCAGAATAGAGACTAGACCAAAGGATGAGAGATGCTGAAATAACAGAAACATGCAGCTGGGCTGAAAAGAGCCTGGGCAGTGGATGTTCATGGAATCATTACCAGAACCATAACTCTCTCCAGTAGACACCATGAAGTATTTGTTAAATTATGTCATTGATCTTTTGTTGTTGTTGTTAATTTACTACCTAAGTAACCAGCGCTCATTGTAAACATGTTGGAAAATACAGAAAAGCATAACTAGGAAAGAAAATGTTCAAGAGCGTATTTGCTTGAGATCACTATTTTTAACCCTCATGGCTCCAAAGAGCACTCAGTAACTAAGTGCAGAAGGACGGTTTATTGGGAGCCAGTCACTCTCCTGAGTGTATTTCCAACTGTTTCTTCTCATAAGAACGTGAGCTGCATGAGCACAGGGACTTTCTTTTCTGTCTTGATCATCACTGTGTTCCAAACACCTGCCTAGTGCCTGGCATGCAATGGGCACTCGATAAACATCTCTCCAATGGATGACTAAACCACCTTCCTTAAGATTCACATTGACGTTACTGTCATTCCTACTTACTGACAGAGAAACAGGAGCAGGGAGGTTACAGTGACAGCCCCAAGTCTCTCAGTGCATGAGATAGGATGTATACCCAGGAAGTTGAACTCTGGAGCTCATTAATACATTTGGTTGTTACTCCTTAGGTGTGGGGACAAAGGGGAGAGCCTGTTGAAATTAAGGTCAGTGGGATGATGTTAATAACACCACACCAAAACGAAGACAGAAACTCTTTACCTCCTTGCCACAGGTGCCATCAAGAACTTATGTTTTATTCACTGAGCAGTTCTACTAACCAGTAGCTTCAGAAGCTGAGGACAAAAGAAGAAAATGTGAAGCTGTTTTTCTCTCTGTCTCTCACCATTCTGCCCCAGGAATATGCCATCCACAGTTGTCGACCACCTAAGGTAAGTGGCTGAATGGTTTGGCAGATGAGGATATACGGACTATTGGGATTTGTAGAATATCACAGAAATGAATGTTTTGAAAAATACAGGTGCAGTTCATGTCTCTATAAGCCTACGTTGTCAGAGTAAATATCAGTGTCCTTTCTTGTTGGAGGTCAGTACGTTGTGACTCTCACTCTTGCCTGTTTAACCTAAGGAAATATCTGTCATTAGAACTGAACCAGAATTTGCTTTCCAGAAAGGTGTGGGCAAATCTCCATATAGCTATTTAACTTGATCCCAGAGATCAAAAAAGTATTGGAGGAAATTTGCAAGTATAGCCCACATCATAGCATGCACAATAGTGAAGTCCTGATAGAGTTTTACCACGTGTCCTGACAATGTTTATATAAGTATGTGAATATGCGAATTTTTGAAGTGAAAATGGAGGTCAAATAAAATATCCAACTTTTTGCTTTCAAAGAAAAGATAGTGAAAATAATTAGGGAAGTAATGTGCTCCAAGTTTTCATAACCCTTTGAAATCTCTTTAGGTTTAGGCTACCAACGTAAAAGCAGAAACTGTTTCATTTGTACACCAGTTTTTTCATTCATTCAACAAATATTTTTTGAGCTGAAACTATAATCCAGGAACGATCCTATTGACTTTCTTTGATTCATTTCGGACTTTATTACAAGGTAGTGACAACATAACGAGGTACCTCTGGCTTTTCATTAGTTGCTCCTGAAAAGTTTAAAAGTTTTCAGCACTCCAGAAATGATTTGAGAACATCCTACATCTACAGTGACACACTGAAAATATATATTATCTCCTTCAGGATTAAAGACATTTTGGAACAAAACAGACTTTGCTGGAAACTAGAAATAGCCTGGGAGTTCAGGATGAAAATAAATGTTTGAGTGTGGAAAGGAAGATTTGTTTTCAAGCAGCATGTAGTTTGTGATAATTTTGTGGTAAATAAGAATCTTCTTGAAAACACTGCCTCAAATATTTCTCTTAAAGTCATGTCTTCTGCCACCTTGTAAGTTGATTTACAGTATACTGACATGGTGCCAAACAGTGTTTTGGCCCAACTTTATGTATTTATGTCTGCCAGTTCCTTGCTTGGGAGTTGGAAACTGTGTACCCAACGCTCCAAATGGATGGGAAAGCCCCTTTGTGTCTGGAACACCACGGAAAGATCCTAAGTTAACTCCCCAAAGGGTGCAGGGGAGGAGGAATTGTCAGACCACAGGCAATAGTGGCAGGTTAGGTGTGGCAGGAAGCAGATCTGCCTGAGATCAGCACTTGTGGAAACATGGGCTCCAGCATCTCCATCGATTCTGGAAGGGGCTTCTTGAGCCTTGGTTCCGATAGGACTCAGTTTGCTCCCAAAATATAATTGTTCCTACCACGACCTAAGGTGGTGTTTAGGATCTGGTGGTGTCTGATACATTCAAAGAGATAGTTCTGGGAAATCATGTATCTTGCTATGGGGGATTCTCATTTCACTGAAAACTAAAGGGAAAGGTTTTTCCTTTCTGTTCCTGGTGAGGAAGTGGGAGGACAAGGATCTACCCCATCTATGCTTACCACTGAAGCTGATGGACTTTTTTTTTTTTTTTTTTTTTCTTTTAGAGACTCTGAAACCAAGGCTTTTGCAGTGCTGTGGCTTTGGACTAAAAAGGATGACGTGTGACCCATAGTTAGGGGGAGAAGAGCAGAGCAAATCTGGTGGCTCTGGCAGAATGTGGGCTTTAGGGAATACTCCCAGAAAGAACCAGAGGCTACTTTGGGAACTAGGGATACTTTGAGGCCCTCTGAGCATAGACAGAAGCAAGAGTTGTACTAATTTAGTTATTTCAGCCATTGTGAGTCTGTTCTAGTGAAAATGGGGTAGATGAAGCCCAAAGCATTTAGTTGTAGTAGAGCCCTTTTTACAATGAGAGCTTATTGCAAAATGATGAAAGTAGAGCTTTCTGTGTTGAAATAGGAGAACCAGGAGCTCCCTGCTCAGCCTACCAGGCATCTGTAATTTTTATAGCTCCTCCAAATGCTTCCAATTTGTAGCCAAGGTTGAGAACCATTATGTCAGAGTAGTGCTTCTCAAACTTTAATGTGCCTACCTGTCACCTGGGGATTTTGTTCTAATGCAGACTCTGCTTCAGGAGGTGTGGGAAAGTCTGAGATTCTGCATGTCCAACAAGCCCCCAGGTGGTGTTGATGTTGCTGGAAGGAAGGTAAAACACAGTTGGAATGGCAAGAGTTTAGAGCAATGGTTTTCATCCTTTAGGGCATATCAAAATCTGCCAGAGTATTTATTAAAGCTTTGTGTCCTGCTCTCAGCTTCTGATTCACTTGGTCTAGTGTGGGGCCTGATGACTTGCATTTCTTATAAGCTGGCAGTAGCTCTGGACACGATCATGTAGGACAAGGGTTCTCAAACCTGCCCACCTGGTACACTTACAAAGCATACTGAGGCTGGTCACCTCCAACCCTCTCCAGCCTTCCCACCTCCCCATACCCTGCTCTCACAGAATCTGATCTGATCCCCTCCCCAGCCCCACTGATCCTGTTGTCCAGTTGGCTGTGAGAGCCCTGGATAAAAGGCCTCCTAGGTCACGTGAGGACTTCAGAGTTTATTCTAAATATAATACTGTGTACTGGAGTTGATGAAATCCTGACATCTAAACTATATGCCTCTCTCATGGTGAATAAGTAATCCCTATGAGGCAGACACTATCTTCATTATTATCTCTTTTATTACAAATGAGGGAGACTTGGGAAGGTTAGCCAGACAGCTTTTTAATTCCTGCAGAGAAATACATTAAAAGGTACACAAATTTGTTTGTTTTGAAATCTACTCATGCCAAACTGGCTATGTAGTTTTGCTCCTGCTTTCTATTAACTTTGGTCTATTCCATTATGGGTTATGTGGCAGAAGCTAATTACTGAGAGTCTATAATTTGAAGTGGCAGGTAATTGAAACTTGGGTTCTCTGTGACTATCCCTGTAGTGCATAATACATTATTAAATACTAATTATTTTTAAAACACAAATGAAGCCAATTGAAGTCAGCCCCAGCAGTTAGTGGTTAAAAATAAAATTGAGACTACAGATAATTAACATGGGTCCAAAAAAGCTCATTCCAAGTTATCCTGCAAATATTATTTTTTTGTCATTTGGCATTAATTAGAGCATCCTAATATATCTATTTTCATTTATTTTAAATTAATTTTACTTAAAATTATGTTTAATTTTATTTTATCTGCACTCACCTCATGTACTTGGAATAAAAAGCAGAACAAAGCTCTGAATCCAAGAAATACAGAACATGATCTATCACATACTTTTATTAATATTTAATTTTCTTTACTGAATTAATACTGTGATGTTGACAATGCAAACCTCAGTGGAAATGGTGACTTTTTCAAAAGAATGCAAAATTGCATTTTAGTTTCAAATGGGATGTTATTATCTTATAAAATGTGATCATTTGATTGTTTTCTAAAATTTTGGGTGGGGGGAAGGGGCAGAGGGAGAGAGAATCTTAAGCAGGCTCCATGCCCGGTGAGAAGCCCAACACAGGGCTAGATCTCACAACTCTGAGATCATGACCTGAGCTGAAATCAAGAGTCAGATGCTCAACTGACTGAGCCACCAGGCGCCCCACATTTGATTGTTTTCTAAATGGAAAAATGTCTAATTAGAACAGTGAGATGCACACACTAAAGTAAATATCATAAAAAAAACTATAAAATACAATAAATATTTGCATGTCATATAAATTATTTATCTATGTCTATATCTGTATCCATAATTTTTCATCCTGGATTTTTGCTTCTGAAATTGTCCATCTGAAAACTTGGACCCTGAATGGCATCATTTATAATGATGCATCTTGTAGAAGAGCAGAAAAAATGTGCAGATTTCTAAAAGTATAGTCCAAGTAATCACTATTGCTAAACATATGTCTACAGAACATTGCTAAACATATGAATTACATAAAAGATTCCAGATTCTGTAGCGTGCACTTCTCCAGTAAAATTCACCATACTGCAGTGAAAATAACAGCTCTAACGTCCTCTGACATCTATCTGCATTGGGGGATTGGTAGCAAAATCCAATTCTAGACCATTAAATTCTAGACCACCTCCTTATGGAGGTTTCAGAAACCTAACCTCTGGTATTTCCTTTCCTATAAGAGCAATAGTCTATAAGGCTAGTTATAGCTGTAATGAAAACAAACCTACCAGAGTTGTAAAGATTTGTAGCTATAAATATACATAGAAAAAATGTATCTTTAAAAAAGAAACAATGTATCTTTCTGTCCCTGGACCTTCTTGTTGGCTGTACTAGATAGATAGGTAGGTAGGTAGGTAGATAAATAATAATTCTAGTATTTAAAAACAAACAAAAAATTGATAAAGACAAGGCTTTCCAAAGGAACCCCAGCCAAGGAGGACACAACAGTTGTGTTTTATGCCAGTAACATTTGACCCAGTGGATCATACATTGAAACTCACCTGTAAACACTGTTTGCATTTCACTTCCAGGAATCACATTCTCCTCTTTTTTCTTCTGCTTCTTGGGTATCTCCCTTCCTTGTTGGTTCATCTACATCTTTCCTGCTTATATACTTTCTTTTGTTAATCTCATATAGAGTCTTGTTACTGTAAATGTCAGGTTTATTCTTTTTTTTTTTTTTAAAGATTTTATTTATTTATTTGACAGATAGAGAGATCACAAGTAGGCAGAGAGGCAGGCAGAGAGAGAGAGGGGGAAGCAGGCTCCCTGCTGAGCAGAGAGCCCGATGCGGGACTCGATCCCAGGACCCTGAGATCATGACCTGAGCCGAAGGCAGTGGCTTAACCCACTGAGCCACCCAGGTGCCCCAGGTTTATTCTTATGACTCAGCCTGATGTCTTTCTTTGAACTCCAGACTCACAAAGACTGTTGCCCATCTTACATCTCCACTTGAATGTTACTAGGCATCTCAAATGTAGCATGTATGAATACAAACTCCATCCCTTCCCTTCTGTCTCATCTCTCCACTGTCTTTCCTATCTCAGCACCTCCATTGCTACATACTGGTCCAAGCCACTGTTATCTCTTGTCAGGATTAAGCAATAGCTTACTGTCTAGATTCACAGGTCCATCCTGACTCCACTTTGGTTTAATCTTACCAGAGCAGCTAGAGTGCTAAAACCTAAGTCAGAGTATGTTCTTCCACTGTTGAATATCCTCCAGTGGCTCCCCATATCCCTTGGAAAGGAGGCCACAAATGGGCCAAATTTGTGGAGGGTCTTTGTACACCTGCCTTGATAATGCCTCTCTAATTCCTTTTTCTACTGCTGTCCCTCATGTTCAGTCGACCGCAGCCATACTGGTCTTCTTGCTGTTCCTTAAAGCATACTGAGTCCAATCCCACCTTAGCGTTCCACACTTGCTCTTCTGTTTGTCTAGACCTTTCTGCCTCCAGATACCTGCTTGGCTTGCTCTTTCATCTCCTTCAGATCTGTATTAAAATGTCACCTTTTCAGTGAAGACTTCACTGAACATCTACTGAAAATCCCAACTCCCTTGTTCAACACTCCTTGGCCCCCTTCTTTGATTTATTTTTCATTTTTAGCCTATCATTTGTTTATTGATTTTGTTTATTACCTCCCTCTAGATTGTGTGGTCCACGAGGGCAGATGTTTTTGTCTGTTTTGTTTACTACTGCAGTGACCCAAGGACACCTGACCTTTATATGAACTAGCCAATAATACCCGTTCAATGAAAGAATGACTATTTCCTTACATGTGGTTCTTCTGAACTTTTGAGCAACGTGTGACCTGGTTTACAGAACTGTTTCTTAATATGCTCTTTCTTCCTATTCCTCGTTATCTGTCTGTTTTCTTTATCAAAAACTAGGCTTCTGTTTTCAGGTTTTCTCATTCATTGCTTACTGAGTGATGGCTGTTTCCGACACTGTGCCAAAAAATACTGTAATGAAACACACATTGTCGCTGGTGTCATAGAGTCTATCATACGGTTGTTGGAGAAAGACACTGGAAGAAAAAGTACACAAACACATGTAAACCATAGATTGTACTAAAAGATTACAAGGGCAGAAACAGAGTAGTGTAATAAAAAGGAAAACAGTGTAGGGAGGGAACTCTAGATAGGATGAAAAGCCCACCATAGGGAGGTGACACAGAAGCTGAGGGAAGGTATGAAGGATGAGAAGGAATGAGTAAAACAGAACATAAAGTCTGGTGGGGGTGCACTTCAGGGAAAGAAAACAAACCCATATGAAGTCCCTGGGGGGAATAAAAAGACTATGACATCTTTGAGAAACCAAAAGAAAGCTAATGTGATTTAGGTGAGAGATTGGCAGTTCCTGTGGGTTCTACAACATTGTGTAATGGTAAAGAGATTGGAACTCTAGAGCCAGACCCCTGTAAGAGGCTTCACCTCTTACTTAACCTGTAATATTTGACAAGTTACTTAACTACTCTGTGCCTTAGTTTGCTCATCTGTGAAATTGGGATATTTATAGTGCCCACATCATATGGTCGTTGTAGTATCAAATGAGCTATTGCATGAAAGTACTTAGAACAATATCAGCAGTGTAGGAAATATTTTAATATAAATTTGAACATGCATTCTGAATTCAGTTGCTTCTTACCACGTCTACAGCTGCCACTCGGATCCACCATCGTTTCTTGCCCTGTTCCTCAAATTGCCTTCTATGTTGGCTCTTAGTATTCACTCCAAACCCAGTATAATCCATTCTCCACCCAGAAGTCGGGGTGAATTGTTTTTTGTTGAAATTTAATCATGTCATTCACTTGCTTAAAATGTTCGTAGATTTAAAGTAAAACCACTTAGAATAAAATACCAAACTTTTTCCATTGGCCTTAAGGCCCACCATGATCTGGCTTTTGCCTGCCGTTCTGGAATCATTTTCTATGAGGATCCCGTCATTGCTATGCTCTTCTGTCTCAGTCTCATCCTCATCTCATGGTCTTTTGATGTCATGTTTTTCATATCCAGAATGTTTGTTCTATAGCTCTCTGCTCATCACTTCTCAGGTCTCTCAGCTCAAATGACCTATTAAAAATGACTTTTAGGGGGAGCCTGGGTGGCTCAGTCAGTTAAGCAGCTGCCTTCAGCTCAGGTCATGATTCCAGGGTCTTGGGATCGAGCCCCGCATTGGAGGGCTTGCTTCTCTCTCTCCCTCTGCCTGCTGCTCTGCTTACTTGTGCTCTCTCTCTATGTCTCTGTCAAATAAATAAATAAAATCTTTTTTTAAAAAGTGACTTTTAGGATTATCATGCCTAAACAGGCACATACTCTGTCCTCAGTCCCAATGAATCATTTGCTGTTTTATTGTTTGCTTTAGGCTCTTTCTCAGCTGAAATTATGTTACTTATTTCATTGTTTACTTGTTTCTTATTTGTCTTCTTTACTGGCTGTGACAGCCTATAAGAATTCTAAGGGACTCAATGCCTATTGTAGAATAAATGGACTCTTTTACATATTCTGAAAAATGAAAGAAGAATGATTGAAGATGTTTTCCCAGAGGTTGTGAATTATTTCCACTTTCAGCCATACAGGTGGAAAGACATCTTTTTAGTTGTCTCATTTGTCTCTCCTCTCTCAGGGGCTCTTGTCAGGTGCTGCCTGTCATTCAGCATCTGGAAACCCTTGTTTTATAGATTCTCTCTGTTTTGTTGTTGTTTAAAACTGTAGAGTAAATCTGGTCCTCATTTCTCTGTCTTGGTGGAAACTAAATAATTCCACATATGTGATTCTTATGGCTCCAAATGACTGTTCTCTGTATGGACTTTAACAAATGGAGAGCATCTTGATAAAGGCAATTCATTCAGATTATTTTGTTTTCTCTCCATTTGTATCCCAGATCCTTGATACCTAGGTTAATATGCTCCCATCTTGGGATACCGTACATGATGTTGTACAGATGCAAACTTAGAGGGGTCTATTTAGCATTTCCTTGCTCTTTTTCTAGCATTCATCTTTGTTATTTCAGATCTGGTTTGTTGGAGAATTAGGGCAGATCCCAGAGTAGATGCTTCTGGGAGACGTCAAATACAACATGTGACTAGACCCTACATGGTGCTTTGAACAACTCTTGTTAATCTTTCCCTAAACCAGACAGTGCTAGAAATGAAACACGCTAAGGTAATCTCAGTAAGAATTTAATTGTTCTGACAGTCAATACTAAAGTTTTTATTGTAAGAAGAGTGCCCCTACCTCCTACCGTGGAAATACATTTAAATGCTAAAATTGAATAGATGTGGAAATTTATCCAATAGATCTATACTTAGAGTGTGGAATATGGTCCAAAACCAAAAAAAAAAAAGTATTTTTTATAGAAAAAAATCAGGCTTCTAGTACATTGATTGCTAGGCAAAATATTTCAACTTAAATAACCTGGGGTTGCCTTTCCACAAGCTAAGATGTGGATAATTAGATATGAAGTCATCCACTAGCCATTATAGTTTCTATTTTCATTTAGAACAAAAATTTTTTCTCCATCAGTTAAAAGGCTGAAAATGGATAATATTATTATAGCCTAGAAAATTATTTGTTATTTAATCCTTTGTGTCATCAAAATAAAGAACGAAAAGAACTTGCTGTTGGTAATTGTTCTAGTATGTGATGCCAGTTTCTGCATTCAGACCTAATCTGGCTCCAAGAAATTGTGTTAGATACTTTCAATGTATTTTTTATTATGTTTATGATATTATATTTGTAAGGCATAAAGAACATAATGATACCCTGGAAGGAAGGGAAAAAAACTAATTTAGACTAAACAACTAGTTCTAATACAAGTGGAGGATATCAACTAGTGTGTTTTTTTATAACATAATTTGAATTTTAGATGTAAACAGAATATCAGGGTGCCTGGGTGGCCCAGTCAGTTAAGCATCTGCCTTTGGCTCAGGTCATGATCCCAGGGTCCTGTGAAAGAGCCCCACATCTCTTCCCTGCTTCTCCTCCCAACTGGTGCTCTTTCAAATATATGAATATACTCTCTCTCAAATATATGAAAATAAAAATCTTTATTTAAAAAAAAGGTGTAGGGGCGCCTGGGTGGCTCAGTGGGTTAAAGCCTCTGCCTTCGGCTCAGGTCATGATTCCAGGGTCCTGGGATCAAGTCCCGCATCGGGCTCTCTGCTCAGTGGGGAGCCTGCTTCCCTTCCTCTCTCTGCCTGCCTCTCTGTCTACTTGTAATCTCTGTCAAATAAATAAATAAAATCTTTAAAAAAATAAAATAAAATAAAGGTGTAAACAGAATACAAAATTTACTCTTCCATGCTACTAGGTTTACCACAATAGCCTGGCATTGGCATCCAGCATTTAAGTAATAAATTAGATTAAAAGCTTCATTAAAGTATTTTGGTTAATAAGCTGCTTAGAAGGCTTGACTTGTGAAAATCTCATTCATCAGAAATCTCTGGTAGATACTTGCTATTATTGGGCAGGAAACAAAGGGAGAATTCTGACAAGAAAGGAAAGGAGAAAATCATTTTCTCAGTCAAGCTTACATGGGCCAATCCTAAATTATTGGTTCTAGATTCACTTAGGGACACCTGGATAGGTTCAGTTGGTTCAGCATCTCTTGATTTTGGCTCAGGTCATGGACTCTAGGTCCTGAGATCGAGCCCCACATTGGGCTCTGTGTTGGGGATGGAGCCTACTTAAGATTCTCTCTCTCCCTCTTTCCCTCCTCTCTCTCACTCTCCCTCCCACCTGAAAAATAAGCAAATTAATAAATGAACTTATTTTTAAAAATCGACTTAAAAGCTTTTCTGGAATCCTAGAACAAAATGTAAATGTACACTCATTCATTCAAAATATGTGTAAATATACGATAGGCAGGAACAATGTTTCAATCACTATTCTAGGTGATTTTTGGAAGCATCAATAGACAAAACCAAAATGCCTATAATCCCTGCCTTGATGGAGCTTAGGTCCTATCAGGGGGTAGACACACAATACAAATAAACATAATAACTGAGTATATGACAAGGTAGAGAAATGGATAATACTTTGGGGGGAAATAATAGGGAGTGTGGTGGGGGCAGGCAAGCTGCCAGCTGTGTCAATGGATCTGGGTAGATCACATGGAAAAAGAATGGTTTGATCAAAAACTTGAAGGAGATGAGGCATTCAACTCCAGTGATATCAGAAGAAATAGTGTTCCATGCTGAGGGAGTGGTCAGCACAAAGGCTCTAAGATGGATGATTCCTTGAGAGCGGACAACAGCAAGGCCATGTGCACAGCAGTGGGAGAGAACAGGGAAAGAGGAAAAAGATCAGAACTAATACAGAGGTAGACCTGAAAGAGATAGTGGATCCACAATGTGGAGACATGGTGATGTCTCTCGAATCACCTCCCCATTCTTAAAGGGTTCTATCCTCAGAGACCTTTTTTGCCCTCTTGGTCAAAAATTAATTATGTGCATTGGTCATTATGGCTCATTATGGCCAACATTGTACCACTTCTGATCCTGAGCACCGACTGCTTTCTTCTCTCCCAGAGAATCAGCAGCATCACTCACTTTATATTAAGGAGTGATAAGTTTATGGTACTTAGACATTTAATGAAGAAATTAGTAGCAGTAATAGTTTCATACATTGCCACAGTCAAACTCCTTTTTACAGAGAGCTAGGGCATGAGTCAGCAAGCATTTCTTCTGCGAAGGAGCAGAGAGTAAATACCGTTAGCCTCTCTGGCCATAGGCCGTCTCTTGGAAATACTCAGCACCGCTGTGGTGGTGTGAGAGCTGCAAGAGATAGAGTGGAAACACAGAGGCATTGCTGGGCTCCAGTAAAAATTTATTTACAAAACCCAATGGCAGGCTAGATTTGGGCCACAGCCTCTAGTTTGCTTGCTTTTATGACAGAATATGGAGGATATATTAGCTTTGGAGTGGGGACAAGTGGGTGAGGAGGGTTGTGGCATGGCCCTGGCAAAGAGCAATCATTAAACTCTGGCATCAGACGGACCTGTCCTTCAGGCTCAATTCTTCTATTTGCACAGTGCACACAGCAGGTGTTATGGGCTGAATGTTAGTGCCCTCCCCCTGCCCCACCTCAAATTCATATGTTGAAGCCTAACTCTTAGTGCAATAGTATATAAAGGTGGGGCATTTGGGAGGTAATTAGGTTTAGATGAGGTCATGAGGATGGGGCCTTAGGATAGTGTTAGTGTCAATATAAGAAGAGAAAGAGAACCCAGAGCTTTCTCTTTTCCTCTTTACCATGTGAGCGCACAGCAAGAGGACAGCCATTACAAACCAGGGAAAGGATCATTAGTAGGAACTAAATCTGCGGGCACCTTGATTTTGGACTTTCCAGCCTCCAGAACTCTGGGAATAAATGAGTGTTGTTTAAGGCTCTCAATCATGACATTTTTGTAGAGCAATCCATGCTGACTAAGACAGCAGGTGTTCAAAAATACAAGAGAATGTTTACCATATATCAGACTTCGAGCAAAACTTGTCACTTCAGGATACAGTGATGACTTCAGAAATAAGGCAGCAAAGTTGGTAGGATAGACTATTCTCTCTGAATTTTGCCTTTGTCCCCTTCCCTTACTCCCATCTTCCCAGTACACCAGTTACCCAGATTTATCCCATTTGCCTGTGCCGTACATATCTCTTACATTCGGTCTTGTTTCTTTTTTCTTTCTATGCCTCTGTTTTGCATATTCTTATCTACCTGTCTTCCAGTTCTCCAACCCTGGCTCATATTGTGCTCTGTCTGCTGTAAAACCTACCCAGTGTTTTCCCAATTTCAGAGAGTGTATTTTTCCATGATTCTAAAATGTCCATTTGATTTTTTTATGTATTCCAATTTTTTTTGCTTAATGCTCAGTCTTTTCTATTCTTTGACCAAATTTTTCCTCTAATATGTGAATTACCTGTGGATCTTCTTTGCCCTCTCTTGGTTTTTATTTTTAGCAAACCTAATGTGTCCCATGTATTAGCATGCCTCATAAGCTTGAATATCATGGATTAAAAAAAGAACTGTCGAGGCTCTGTGATTTCTTCCAAAAAGAGCTGTTTTTTTGTTTGTTTTTGGCAGGCAGACAGATCCTGCTGAGGTGTGATTTTAGGCTTTCATAGGGCTAGACTGTTAAATTTTTTTACCTTATTTGACCTTATTTCTTGCGGGTTCCCTTTGCTACTAAGGCATGCCCCTTCTGAAGCCTTGACTAAAATTTTATAATGTTTACTAATGCATGTCCTCCTTGGTGAGGCTTAACCTCTGTTTTCTTTGTATGGCATGCTGCTGAAATCTGTGATCAGATTTTTATCTTTCCAGCTGCTGTTTTCATCTGGTTTGGCCGAATCTCACTGGACTCCTGCACAGCTTAGACACAGCCCAACAGCTTGTGGGAAATATGTACATCAGTTTCTGGGCCCCTTTTCTGAATTTCTCTCACTGTCCAGAAATTGCTTCTGGCACGCCTCACCCCCGCAAGACAGCCACTTTCTACGTGGGCCCTATTTCTCCATGCTTGAATGTGGAAAACTACCTCAGAGAAAAAGCCAGGGGGGAATGTGGAACTCACATATTATGCTTTCTTCTCAAGGCTTACAGTACCTATATTGCCGGCTCCCCCGAGCTGTTGTTTTGTACCTTTTATCCACTTCTTATGACTGCTCCAGCTATAGAATCCCATACAAGAGACACTGCCATGGTGGGAACTAGCTCCCCACTACTCTTTAACTCACTGTCATGTAATTTCCATCCCACTCCTCCTGTGAAGCTTCCTGCTGGGATCACCCATGACTTCCATGGTGTTTCTCCTGTGGGTGCTCTCAGTCCTAATGCGACTCTCTCTCTTAGTAACATTTGACACAGTTGACTGATTCCTGTCTTTGGCTTTCTTGCCATACACTCTTGGAATTCCTTCTACCTCTGTGACCATTTTTTCTTAGTCTTATATGTTGACTTAATTTTCTGTATCCAGCGTTTTCATGTTGAGGCCCCTCATGCCCTCTGATAGATGCTCTTTTCTCCTCACTCCATAACCCCTTTGATCTCATTGAAATCCGATGACTGCCACAATATCCTGGAAACTTTTCTAAGCTTCCATTTCTAAGCTTCATAACTTAGATTGAATGGTCTACTAAAAATCTCCACTTGGATGACTCACAGGGTTTCCAATTTTAGTATGTCCAAAGCTGAATTATTTTTGTGCTGTGTGCTGACCTCCCCCTCTTCCCAGGTTCTTAGTCTCAGCAAAGGACATGGTTCTCCCAGCCTCCCTGCTCTGCCTGGTAGTTCTTGCCAGGCACTTGGGAATAACCTGAATTCTTCCCTCACATTACACCAGGGTACCATAGCTCACCTTTTGCTTAGTCTTCCAACTTTATGAGAGTCCATCTCTTTGCTGGATGATGACCTTACTTTGCTCTGCCCTAGGCCAAGTGCACAGTTCTGGAGTCCATCAGGGTCTTTTTTGTTATGGTGTTTGAGGTTTCAGGTGCTGTGAGCCTTGAAATCACAGTGTAGGACGAATACAGAAGTCGTAGGTGAGACCAAAGTCATCAAATATAGATTAATTTATGTGTGCTATGACTTGGGTTAAATGCCTAGAACATTTGAGATTAATTTTTAAATCACTTCTAAGGAACTAAGGCTAGCAATGTGGTTTAAAGGTAAATTCTGTAAGGCTTGTTTTACAGAAGACAAGCCGTCTTACAGAAATGCATTTGCAATTTGTTGGACTTCTACCAGCTGGGTGGACTATCAATTTTTGTCCCACAAGCTGAAATTTTAGGCTTGTTTTTACTCATGGATAACTGGGAGTTTCAGATTTACGCATGCCATCGAGTTTACTAAATGTCTCAAAATATTAAAATACTTTTAAAAAAGAAGAGTATGTTTTAGTTAATGAGTTTCTAGAGAGATGATCTAAATATAATGATACTCTTTTTTTTTTAAATTTGTCTCAGATCCCTGAGATACAGCACAGTACCCACTGACCCTGGGTGTCCTTGGGCAAGTCACTCACCTTCTCTGTTTTTATTGTCCTCATTTATAACTTGGCAATAATTGTGCCTATATTGATTGTTATGAGGCTTAAGTGACTTAGTGTTTATAAAGTGCCTAGAATAGCACCTGGCACAGGGTAAACATGATGATGACTAGTAAATAAAGTGTGCCTGGCTTTTCCTTTTTCATTTCTGTATTATTTTGTGGAAGAACTAAGGAGTTGGCAGCCCTGGATTCTCACCTCGGAAGCATATGTTTAGCCTTGTGGCCTTAGTGCACTTAATTTTTAGTATCCTGTTCTGAGTCTGGAACATAATAACACTAACCGGCTACTGCCCTTATATTTCTATAAAGCACTTGACCTACATCGTGTCACAACTGCACACCTAGATAGGCTGTAGGATAATAATCTTTATTTTATCTGAGGCTTAGAGAAGACGATAACTTGTCTGAAGTCACACAGCTAGTAAACATGGCCCCCAGGCAGCCTTTCTGATTCCAGAACTCAAAGCTCCTGACCACGACACTCAGATGCCTCTTGCTTTCTTAGTGCTGCTTGCTTCTTACTTGCAGAGCTTTTAGACATAGAAAAGCAGTCCAGATTTCAGCCAGGCCTCTGCCTCTGAAAATGTCTGTGGCTTTGACTGCAGAAATTCCTTGAGACTGTCTCCTTAGGACAGAGTGAGACATCTCCATTGCCTGCCTCTTTGTGCAGGCTGGGGCAGCCCACCTGAGCAGCTCACTAGCTCTCCCCGGAGATGAGGAGTAGTGCAATCTGGGCTGGCCTTCCTTCCTGCTTGGCTTCTGGCTTTCCTCAGTCATTGCTTTCTTTTGAGAATGCATTTGCAGTGATAACAAAGGAATTGTGCAGACCCTAAGCCCAGAGTTTTCTCTAAATCATGTCCTCATTTCTCTTAGCAACCATGTAGCTTGACCCCCCACAAAGTAGTTCTCCCTGTAGCTTCAGCATTTCAAGACTGAGTCCTGTTGTCAATAGAACTGTTGGTTTTCCAGAATCTAGATGATCCTTGCAGTGGCCCTCAATCCACAAGGTATTTGTTTATTTGTCATTCAATACCTTTGTGATCCTAATGATGAGAAGAGCAGGCCAGGAAGGAAGAAGCATCAAAAGGTGGGAGGGTAGTGTTCTGGGATCCGCAGAGTCCTGTGACAACCTCTTAAACCACACTGTGTCTGGGCCAAGGGGAGGACTCATCTACTCCTCCACTCTGGGCCAGTAGAATCAACTGTTAGAGCTAGAAAGAATCTTGACCATAGAGATGAGGGTATCAAGACCACTAGAGGCTAATTGCTTGCTCAAGGTCCTATGTTACATCACCTTGGCCAGACCAGCCCCCTGGACTTCAAGGCTCTGAACCCTGCACAGTGTCACCTCCTTCACACCAAAATCACATGTGTAGCAGATAGGAACCCCAGACCACAGACTCAGGTGTGTGGAGCATTGCAGTGGGTCCCTCAAAAAGATGCTCGAGGGGCACCTGCGTGGCCCGGTAGGTTAAAGCCTCTGCCTTCAGCTCAGGTCATGATCTCAGGGTCCTGGGATCGAGCCCCACATCGGGCTCTCTGCTCGGCGGTAAGCCTGCTTCTCCCTCTCTCTCTCTGCATGCCTCTCTGCCTACTTGTGATCTCTGTCAAATAAATAAAAAAACTTAAAAAAAAAAAAAGATGTTCGAGCCATACCTCCTGCAATCTGTGGATAGGAATTTATTCAGAAATAGGGTCTTTTCGGACATGATCGGATTAAGATAAGGTCATATTGGTTTAGGGGGAACCCTAGATCTGATGACTGGCATCCTTATGAGAAGAAGGGAGGACACAAATGGACACACACAGAGGGAAAGAGGCAGTGTGAAGGCAGAGGCGGAGACTGGAGTGATGGAGACTGCTGGGGATTGTTGGTGAAGGGGCTCAGGACACACAGCCCTGAAATAGGCTTCTTTAGCATAAGGATTATTTGAGGCTGATTAATTTTAAGCAGTAGCAGCCACAGGAATGCTCTGAAGCCTGAGTCAAAGTTACCCTTTTATAAGAGACATTTACATTTACAAGAGCAATCTCTATTTCTAGAGTGTCTTCCTGTCTGCACCAGGAAGAGGAGGATAACCAAATCTCTAGAAACTCTTACCAGTGGAGAAAGCAAGGACGCAAATCCGCTTAGCCACGCTTGGTCCTTTCACTTACTGGGCTTTGTCTGGTCACCTCTCATAACTGCCCTCCCCCAACATCTTCTTTTGTTTTGAGCTGGAGATGGTATTTAAGGGGATGGCTTGGGCCATTTGGGGAAGATATTCAATTTTCCTGGGGTATCTCCCGTGTACACATGTTATTAAACTTCCGTGTGATTCTCTCTTGTTACCCTGTTTTTTCTCATAGCTGGCTCTCAGCCAAGACCTAGAAGGGTCAGGGGAAATTATTTTTCCTCCTGTATACTGGTAACCACCAGAAGCCAAGAGGAGTCCAAAAGGGAGCTTTCTCTATAGTTTATAGAGGGAGCATAGCCCTGCTACCCCCATCATTTTGTGTTTCTAGCTTCCAGAACTGAGAGAATACATTTCTGTTGTCTCAAGCCACCCACTTTATGGTAATTCATTACAGCAGTCCTAGGCAGCTAATACAAGGTGGCTATTAAATAGACCTTTATTTCTCTGTAATCCAACATGAAGTTTATTTTCTCCTTCAGTTCTCCCATGGGGTAAACCCTTAAACCCAGTCCAGTTAGCTTCCCCACACTCCCAGGGCTGTGTATAAACCTGTGCTCCATGATAACCCAGCTGTCGGGGATGTGCCTTGTCTCTGCGACCTTGGCTTCTCCAAATCCCATGGTTCTAGCAGCTTCCAACCTACCACAGGGCATGAGACTCTCATACAACTGGTTTATATTCATGTACACCTAGTTGAGGTGTTATGGACATTTCCACAGTGAGTGCTTCTTACCGTGATGGCTCTGCCAGGGAAGAAGCCTTGGGGCCTCTCTTTCCAATGCATACCTATCTTCTCTCAAATTTATCCCACCTCTGCCAGAAAAGAAGCAGACCCAGTTCCCTCCACCTCAATTCTTGGTACTCTTCCTATGCTCTTCATGTATGCTCTGAATCCTCTAACTTCCTAATAGACTTTTGCTCCCAAATATTTGCTGATGTTTACAGCTTTCTGTTTCCCCACATCCCTCTCCTGAGCCAATAAACCCAGATTACTTTTTACAAGGGTGGGGGGTTAGAAAAGTGGAAAATACTGGTGGAAAAACAAAGAATATTAGTTTATGAAAACTATAATCTGGATGAATGCGTTATAGAAGAAAAATGGCTTGCTGAAGCCAAAGAGACATGGAATCAGTTGTCAATAAAATGCTCCTTTCTAGCTCTAACTAGGGCAAGTTACAGACTCTCTGAGATTTTGTGTTCTCACTTACCAAAACAAGGAAGTAAAACACATGCCTTTTAGAGTTGTTATGGGGTCTAAATTTAGGGAGATAACCTATGCAAAAGCACAAAGAAGATATCAACTATCCAATTCAACATGGTCACAGAAATGACTGAAGACTGGGTCAGTTTCCCCGTTCTCTCCCTGGAAGCCAGCTTCCATGAAGACCTCAGCCATTTAGCCAGAAGTTGCATTCTGTGCATTTCCTCCCACTACTAGGCAAGATGCTGCTGTGGAGGGTTGCTGGCTGTTTCATGGCCTTTCTTGTGCTAAGGAATAGCCTGAGGATGGGAACTGGGTTTCCCACCCTTCCCTCTCATTATTATTTCCTACCTTTGGTGCACCTTGGCTTTTGTACTTTCTTAAATCCAAATACTCAGCAGATAGGCAAACACCTTATATTTCCATCTATTTGGCTGTGAAACTAGAACACTGCTGAACTTTTCTGGGGAATTAGGAGGGCTTTTGTGTTTTTTCAGGAACTGGTAAAACTCAGGCAGAGCCACTGTTGACTTTGCCAGATTTTCCTTCTCTAAGAGGTTGTCATTCAGATGCAGAGCCACTAGATGTCACAAATGGGGAAGTGTTCTGCCCTGTTCCCTGTGTTTCTCCTGTAAGGAGAGATGGTGATGTACTATAATCCTTCTTGAAGAAATAAAACAAATCAAAACAAAATATTTTAAACATACTTAATTTTGTAGACTACTTCTAAGTTTATAAAAAAATTGAGAGGAAGGTACAGAATTTCCCAAATATCGCCTGCCCCCCTCACACATGTGGCCTCCCCCCAAGCATTAGCATCACTCACCAGAATGGTACATTTTTTGCCAAGGATGAACCCACACTGACACATGATTATCACCAAAAGTCCATTGTTTACTTTAGGGTTTACTCTTGTTGTTGTATATTCTATGGATTTAAACAAATATGTAGTGACATATATCCATCATTATGCTTATTTGGTGAGGAGTCTATTAAGGAATTTGGTCCACTTTTAAGTCAGGTTGTTTGGTTTCTTATTGAGTTGTAAGTGTTCTTGCATATTTTGAATAAAAGTCCTTTATCAGATGTATCTTTTGTAAATATTTTTCCATTCTGTGGCTTGTGTTCTCATTCTCTTGACACTGTCTTTGACAGACTAAAGTTTTAACTTGTAATGAAGTCCAGCTTAGCAATTATTTCTTTCACAGATCACACCTTTGCTGTTACATCTAAAAGGGCATCACTATCCCAAAGGTCATCTGGGTTTTCTCCTATATGATCTACTAGGAGCTGTATAGATTTGCATTTTACATTTAGGACTGTGATCCATTTTGGGTGAATTTTAGTGAGGGTGTAATGTCTGTGTCTAATTCATTTTTTGCCTGTTCAGTGGTTCCAGCACCATCTGTTGAAGAAACTACCTTTGCTATATTGTCCATCAGTCCCCTCCCCCGTATCCATGGTTTCACAGTCTGTGGTTCTAGTCAACCTGCCAAACAGAGTCTAGAAGCAGATGATCTTTCTTCTGATGTCAGAGGGTTACTGGAAGCTTAATGCTATGTCACAATGCTTATGTCATTCACCTCACTTCATCTCATCACAAAGGCATTTTATCATCTACATTATCACCGGAAGAAGATGAGTAAGTATGGTATGATATTTAGAGAGAGAGAGAGAGAGAGACCACATTCACATAACTTTTATTCCTGTATATGGTGATAATTATTCTATTTTATTATTCATTATTGTTAATTTCTTACTGTTGCCTAATTTATAAGTTAAGCTTTATCACAGGTATATATGTAGAGGAAAAAAATATAGTATGTACAGGGTTTGGTAATTTCTGTGGTTTTGGGCATCCACTAGGGTCTTGGAATGTATCCCCAGCAGGTAAGGGGGGGGTTGTACCACCTTTGGTCCTTACTTAAAGATCAGTTGACTAGATTTATAGATGTTTATTTCTGGGCTCCCTAGTCAGTTTCCTTGGTCTGTCTTCCCATTCTCTTGGCAACACCACACTGTCTCGATTACGTTAGCTGGAGAGTTAAGTCTTGAAGTTGGGCGACATCGGTCTAACTTTGTTCTTCTCCTTCAATGTTGAATTGGCTGTTCTGGCTCTTTCACCCTCCATATAAACTTTAGAATCAGTTTGTCTATATCTATAAGATAAACTATTGGGATTTTGACTGGGATTGCACTGAATCTCTAGGTCAACTTGGGAAGAACTGACATCTTATGTTTTGTGCCAGGCTCAGCCTGTCCATAGGCAGTGTTGTGGCTGGACCTACCCTTGCAGTTCTCTTTACGATTGCAAGACACCCTCAGCAATAACCATCAGGAAACTTGGTGTTTTGTTTTGTTTTGTTTTGTTTTGTTTTGTTTTGTAAAGAGTAAGAAAGTGCACACGCATGGGGGTGAGGGGTAGAGCGAGATGGAAAGAGAGAATCTTAAGCAGGCCCCATGCCCAGTGTGAAGACCGATGTGGGGCTCCATCTGACAACCCTGAGATCAGGACTTAAGCTGAAATCAAGAGTCAGGCGCTTAACCAACGGAGCCCCCATGGGCCCCACATCAGAAACTTAAAAAAAAAATGCTTATTACTTTTAACTTCTGGAGATTATACAGCATACCGTGAGAGCATACCGTGAGGTTGTGGATAGAGAGAGAGAGTTAGGTCTGCTTACTGGGGGGTAGAGAATTGAAACTTTGGGTTTAGAGAGCTCACTTTTTTTGTATTTGTGATTTTTAAACCATTAGAGAGGAAATTTAAATCACAGGAAGGGAAAAGCAAACAAAAACAAACAAGCTGTCCAAATGGTCGGCTATCTAAACCAACTAAGATCTCTAGAACAAAGGAGCCCCAGGCAGTGGGGGATAAGCAGCCTGGCTCTTTATCTAGTGTGGTTCTCACAGGGAACAAATACTGAAGACGCCAAGAATTGGTTAAATGAGGGCAATTGGCCCTTTTTGCTAGAATGATGGGGCAGAAGGTGAGAAAGGACAGAGCATTTCAGGGCTGGTACTGGCTATAGTTAGGTTTGCTGCTTGCCCAAGGGCATACTTCCCTGAGGTGGCTCCCATCCAGTTCCCATCTGGTAGTATGTAAAGGCTCAGTCATTTGCAGTGAAAGACCATTTTAACTCCAGAATTTCCTACAGGATCAGCTGAAGCTGCTTCGTAGGCCCACATCACAGCTTGTGTTCTCCCTCAACTAACCCTGCTCCTTTCTCCCCCTTTCTGCAGGCACTTCCTCATATCCTTACCACACATGAGCCTCTGCCTCAGAATCAGCTTCGCAGAGAAACTAACCCACATCCGTGCACATGGAAAACAGGGTTCTTTACTCTCCTGGAGCAAAGCCAAGTATTCCTAAGAGTGAGAAAGCCCAGTGAGCCAAATAATTGACTTGTTATATTAAAGAATAGCAGTGGTACATTTTTTTTTTTTTAAAGATTTACCCATTTGAGAGAGATAGAGAGAAAGAGCATGGGGAAAAGGGCAGAGGAAAAGAGATTCTCAAGCAGACTCTTTGCTGAACGCAGAGCCAGACACAGGGCTTGATCTCATGGCTCTGCGATTATGACCACAGCTGAAACCAAGAGTCGACCCAGGCGCCCCAGCAATGGTACTGCCTTCTTAGCTGACTACGGTTGAAGGTAATACTGGTAAATGAATAGTAATACACACACAGAACAATGGGTTCCAAAACCCAGCAGGGAATTAATATTTCATAATATTTAATTCTAGGTAACTAGGTGAACTCCTAGTTCTTTTCAAAATTCTGTTTAAATGTCACCGGCCTTGTTATTCTCTCTGTAGCTTCCCCCCAAAAAGTCAATCTCTTCTTTCACTTTGCTCACACAGCAGTGAGAATCAGTGTCATCCATACTAAAGGTGGGGGAAGAGGGAGGGGGACAGCTATCTGCCCTGGGAGCATGCAAAAAGGGGATACTTGTCTGTGGAGAATTGAAAAACAATAAAACTGACTAGAGGTCAGTGGCTTTTTATTATTACCATGCACTGGCAATTCTAAACAATGTCAGTAACAAAATATTCCTTCCTTCCCTGAGAAATGCTCTGCCATATCTCTTACACTCCTTCCCACCTTGGCCTACTCTGACGCCATCTCTACATCAACGATGGTACCTGTCACCTTGTATTACACTGTTCACCCCAGACTGTGAGTTCTTTTTGATTTCACTCCTTCTTTGTCATCTCTGTATGATCCCTATTCTAGTTCCTGACCAAAGTCATCACCAATAATATTTAGTTGACTAGATAAAAGATAGTAGTTCAGTGCTTCATCTACATGTGGGAGTTGCAGATAATTACAAAGATGTAAGTCTTCTAGCCCTCATGCTCAACCAACATCCTAAATCAATATCAATACCATCCTCTCAAACCTGATTTTCTTTTACTCTTTTTCAACGGTTAAACCAAAACTTCACTTTTCCTGGAACCACCAACTTATTGGAACAGATGAAATCAGGTAACAGTAATAAATTAGATGTCCGTGCCCATGTCTCTACCTGCCTACTCAGGACCGCCAACCCCACGCATTCACGCATGCTCTCCTGCAACGGGTAATTGTTCACACAGTGAATAAATATTGATGACCATGTGCCAGGCACTGGGCTAGCACCCCTGAAATCTCATCCAAGCAGGTCTGATATCTCCAAATGAGTGTCTTGGCCAGGACTGCAGTGTAGAAGCCAAAACACACATTTCTCTTGCTAAGAGTGACTTCCTTCCACAATGCAACTTTAATGCATTATTTCATAACAAGTCTCTGATGTATATGAGTCTTTGCAAAGACCCCTTCTT
The DNA here is from genome assembly GCA_003697995.1 of Taxidea taxus jeffersonii. NCBI lineage: Eukaryota > Metazoa > Chordata > Mammalia > Carnivora > Mustelidae > Taxidea > Taxidea taxus. Next base: position 230,258 of record ML093469.1, on the reverse strand, counting down.
GGGGTTAGTAGAAGAGGACAAAAGGGAGAAAAAAGTCTCTTTTGCCATCTGTGTAACCCTTCATTTCTTCATCTATCCTTTAGCTTTCAGCCAGACTACCTTGCATGTATATGGTTAGGCTTAAGCCACTTTGTTCACCAAATCTCATCAGTGATTTCCTACTACTATAAAGTAAGCCCAAATCTCATGACATTCAAGGTTACTTGAAGGAAAAAAAATACAAATAAATGTCCCCGAACCCAAATGACTAATATATGGGAACTCTCAAATTTTTTCTTCTCCCTGCCAACTGAAAAGTGATCTGGTTTTGCCGTGTTTGGGTTTTCTTCCCCTTTTTCTCTTGAGGAAGGTTCTTCAGTGTTCTGTGCATAGCTGCTGTCTGGTGATACAGTGTGGCGACTGCCCAAAGGCACCAGGGACAGTGGGGAGTGGACCTGAGCTTTATTGTTTATAGCAATTTTGTTTTACTCGCACAGAAGTCCTGCATAGTTGGCTTTTGTGATTTAAAATTGGGAGATCATAAAAAGTCTGGGCAAGAGGACAGAAGGAAAGGAGACAGAGAGAGAATGACTAGAGTGGGGAAAGAGGGTTTTAGGATGGTTAGAGGGAGAAAGGACTAAGTAAGTTGTGGGTCAGTAAGGAAATAGGGAAGAAATGAGATTTTAAGAAGCATTGCTCAAATAAAGAATCTGAGTTAATTTGAAATTTCTTTTGGTTGCTGGACTATGCTTTCTTTGTCTGCCATAGTGTTAGAAAAATCATTTTACACTCCAGACTCCCTGTCTCAGTCTAACTAGCTAACCAGGTAATTAAGGTCTGCAACTGCCTTCCAGGAAAATGAGTGTTGGAAGAAGAAATCCTTTCATCCTTACATTTATCAGCCGTTTGACCTTGAGAGAGTTAACACTTTCTGAACTTCTGTTTTTTTTCCCATCAGCAAACTAGGGTAGTAATAACATCTGCATCACGGAATAGACGTTAGGATGAAGTGAAATCATGTTTATGGAAAGCTCTCCACTTAGTACTCGTCCTAGTGTGAGTGCTAAATAAATGATCCCATCCCGTTATCGTTTATGTTGTTCGATGGGAAAAAGAAAACAATCCTACTTTCTTGTAGGAAGAAATGAGGTCTCTTGGCAAGCTGGATGGGACCAAGAAGAGATCCTGGGTCTTGCTGACTTAGAGCGACGAGAATCCAATCATTCTTCTCCCAAAGTGGCTCTTGTAGTCTATAGACACAGCATCTTTCTATTTCTAACTACTAACATGTCATACTTTCTCCAAGTAGTAATTTCTTTTTTTTTTTTTTTTAAGATTTTATTTATTCATTTATCTGACAGAGAGAGAGCACAAGCAGGGAGAGGGGAAAAGAGACTCCCGGCTGACAGAGGAGTCCAATGTGGGGCTCAATCTCAGGACCCTTGGATCATGACCTGGGCCGAAGGCAGACAATCAACTGAGCCACTCAGGAGCCTGCCCCCACTCCCAAGTACTAGTTTCTTATGGTAAGCCTTTCATATAATTTTAACATTTTCCTGTATCTCATTTGCTAAGTTTGTTTGTTTTCCTTTTCTCTTCCATATTCCATCTTGTTTGCTTGTTTCCACTCAATCCTATTTCTAAGAAGAGTTGAGAATTACAAAGCTTCTCTGAACTTGAATTTAAGTGGTGAAAGTAAGCTTACCATCCCATCCCTTTCTCTCAGAGCCATCGCCCTTCCTGCGGCTTAGCCCCTTGCCTCCTGCATTTCTCCCAAGAATGACCTGCTCCTCAAGATCTCAGCTCTCACCTCCAGAGGGGAAAAGGATAGAGGCCTTTAATCAGTGGTATCTTTTTGTTTCATGTGGAATCAAAAACAGTAACATCAAAACCACAGTCAGTCAACAGCTAGTTGTAATCATAAGACCGAAACAACTTGCAATTCAGACAAACACTGAAACAAAAGCTCTTTGAGCCAGAGTGGTACAAAGGGACACTGCTTCCTTTCTCATGGTTTTCTTCTACTTTCTCCTAATGCTCACTCTCTTGTCTTATAAGGTTCTCTGCCCTCTCATACCATTTTCAGAGTCTCAATGTTCTCAATCTGTGGGCTGAGGTTACTAGGGCAAAAGCTCACTGCTGGAATCCACAGATGGTTTCAAGGGGAAAAGACCCTTTAAGACTATCTTGGCTGTGTCTGCATGGTGCTGTTGGTTAAGCATCCAACTCAGGTCATGATCTCAGGGTTGTAAGACTGAGCCCCTACTTGGGTCTGTGCTCAGCATGGGGCTGCTTGCCGATTCTCTCTCTCTCCCTTTCCCTCCTCCTCTGCCCTTCCCTAGTGTGCACACACATGCACGTACACACACTCTCTCTAAAACAAATAAAAATTAAATATTTTTTTAAAAGTATCTTATAGGGGTGTGTGTATCTGTGTATACAGATACACACACCCCTATGTGTGTGTTCATGTGTTCATGTGCACAAGCAAATGCATTTTGTAGGAAAAGGATCATATTAGTAAAATCCCAAAGACCCCTCCAAAATTACTAAAAATTTGTAGGACTTCAGTGGTTTATTTAAATACTTAATTCCTTTTTTTTAAAGATTTTATTTATTTATTTGACAGAGAGAGAGATCACAAGTAGGCAGAGAGGCAGGCAGAGAGAGAGAGGGGGAAGCACACTCCGCCAAGCAGAGACCCAATGCGGGGCTCGAGCCCAGGACCCCGAGATCATGACCCAAGCCGAAGGCAGAGGCTTAACCCACTGAGCCACCCAGGTGCCCCATCCTTTTGTTTTGTTTTGTTCCTGCTTCTCTCATTGCACTTATATCTTTATACACTAACAAGTATTCCAGGCATTACAGATCTCAAAGAACTATTTCTCCCTTTATTCACTATCATTTGAGATGATTACCTCCCAGTTTGGGCCTAGGTAATAGACATTTCAATTAAAATGATAGTTTCAAACAATGAGGATGCATGGTGACACAAAAGATAATTCATTTCGGCTTTTGCTATCCAGAAACTTATAACAGGAAGATAGACATATTAAAAAAAAAAAAGAAAAGAAAAAAAATTGCTCCTCAACATCACCCACCACCATCACAGAAATCCAGAATCATATATATGGGGCATTGGGGGGGGGGAAACAGATAAGTTTTTAAATCTTTTGGGGAGAGTTAGGATAGACCTGTTGAAATAGGTGAGGTTCAAATGTATCTTGAGGGGCACCTGGCTGGCTCCATACAGTGGACAGCTCTTTTTTTTTTTTTAAGACTTTATTTATTTATTTGACAGATAGAGATCACAAATAGGCAGAGAGGCAGGCAGAGAGAGAGAGGAGGAATCAGGCTCCCCACTGAGCAGAGAGCCTGATGTGGGGCTCGATCCCAGGACCTAGATCCCAGGACCCTGAGATCATGACCTGAGCCAAAGGCAGAGGCTTTCACCCACTGAGCCACCCAGGTGCCCCCAGTGGACAGCTCTTGATTTTGGGGTTATAAGTTCAAGCCCCATTTTGGGTGTAGAGATTACTTAAAAAATTTTAAAAAATAAATGTGTCTTGAAAGACCTTGGGAAATTTTTATAGGGAGATCAAGTGGGAATGAGCATGTTTGGCAAGAATGAGAGCAATGGTTAGTTTGGGTATATGTGAGACCCGAGGTAAATGAGTAAGTGTGAGGAGGTCTGTGACTGGTAGGAGATGTTGGAAGTAGGTGAACCATTCCAGGTGAATGACCTGGGATTCCAGGTAGAATCATGTGTGTGTGTCTGTGTGTGTGTTTGAGTGTGTCTATATATATATAGACACACACATATATATATAGAGAGAGAGACAAACACACACACACACATATATATGCAAATCTAAAGAAGATGTACTTCTGCTCAGTTGCCAAGAGCTTCCAGGGTGTGAGATATGAGGAGGTAGAGGGTGAGCAGACAGAAACCATTTGGAAACTGAGTGATCCAGCATCTAAGCCCTAGAAAGCCTCAGGTCCAACGGAGAGCTAGGGGGACAGTCCCCTGAGCCATATAAAAGGACTAAAGTCTGTCAGAAGGGAAAGAAGACAAAGCTGCTACAAACACTGTTGAATGCTGTGAACACTTTAAAAGGCATCAATGAATGTAGAGCCTTAAACACTTCTCGGTTTGCTTATTTAAACTGGGAACTTTTAGCTTCTTTTTTCAAGAAGTATCTTGGGTTTTGTGAAGACAATTGTTCAGAGCACACACAGTTTACGTCATGCAATTATGTTCTAAATGAAACTCTATGATTCGCTTGTAAAGGTCAGAAGTAAAATGACTTTTTTTGAAAAGGTGACTTTCACATAATTCTTCTGCATTTTCATAGCATGTTCATGGACACTTTATTCTGAGGGCATCCTTTAGTGCCTTGGCAAATAGGCCTACGTAGTATTTTCACTGATAAACACATTCTGATGGCAGAGCCTATAGACCGAAGAAGGCAAGACTAAACATTGTAAAGCTATTTGTAAGTTATGGCTCTCTGGGAAAGAACCATACATTTGTATCCTTTGCCTTAGGCTGCTTGGAGTCCGTTCAACTGTCAAATAAAGTTACTAAACGGGCTTTTAATTTACTGAATGCATCACAACCTGAAGATAATGTTGCAAATATCTGAGAATTGGCTTGTGGAAGAAGCTAAATTTGACGGCTTTCACATTAAAGGGGCCATATTTGATTCATTGTTTTAGTTTGCAGAACTCAAGTATTTTTAAGGAGGTGCTGGGATAATATATTTGAATTAAATATGGGGAGTAGAGTTAACTAGGGAAAAGAGTTTTGGTCTGAAAATGGCTTTTATTCAGATAAAAGGGCTTTGGCCCTTTTTCCATGGGGGGAAAAAAAGGAAAGAAAATGTATAGGCTGTTGTTTTGTTTTGTTTTCTCTGCCAAGTCCTATCTACTAGCTATCTTTCTTGATGACACAGGCCTTGTTTCTTCCCATTATTACCCTTGAGGATTTTGTCTAAGTGTGCTGCTAAAATAAAAGTTTAAATCAAGAAACGCCAGGGATTTGTAGGCAGGAGGATACATAATAATGTATTACAGGTATGTATAATCACAGAGCATAGGATTTGCTAGAAATGAGGGAAGGTTTTTGAAGAAGTATCCACCTGAAAATCCACTCCTCTTACCAACACCTACAGCAGTCTATGGTGATCATGACCAACATAGCCAAGAGAGAAGAGCCCCAGCTGGAGACCTCCTGAGAGGGTGCATTTGCAGATGGGAATAAGCAGACAGAGAGCCTCTCAGAGTCTAGCCCTGTAGGACTCTGGACATACTGGATACAGACTTTTTCCAGAAAACCTGAACTGTGTTAATAATAGCTGAAAAGTATTTCTTCATAGTTGGTATATTATCCCTAACACAATGATGTGATATGCTCAGGGTAGTCCAATTCGGGACACAGAAGAAGTGAAGCAGAAAATAAAGATCATAAGGTCAGGACAGATGAAGCCCTGGGAAGAACCTTCCTCCAAGTCTTTCTCCTTGAGGACCAGGAATATCCTGCATATGCACTTGTTTGAAACTCACTTAGTAGATTTCTCTATAAGCTATAGATATTTGCTTGGGTAGTGGATTGAAGAAAAGATCTTAACCACGCGCAGTGGAATTTCTGTTAAAGAGAAGTGTCTTTCTTTAGGGAAATCATTTGTGCAGTGGCTCGGGGTTAGCGTGGAGGCAAATGAAGAGATGGGAAGTGGTTGGGCATTAGGAATGAACAGGGGTCTGGAGAGAAGCAAGACGAAAGAAGAGGAGAAACAGAGACATGGTTGAAGGGGACACATGCCAAACAACACTTCGGAATAGAAACTCTAATGCTTGATTTGAAATTTTCACGACACAGCTTGTCCTGGCTCAGGAAGACAGTCGGTGCAGTCAGCTGGGTACCCCAAGGCTTGGTGCAGTTGCTAAGACAGCTCTCTTTTTGGCCATCGGAGCCGTATGCAAATCATAGAAGAAAAAAAATATGTGCAAGTGTCTGACATCTGTTCTTCACCCCTTTAAGCAGAGTTTTAAGATGTTAAAATGTTAATCAGAATGTTAATATACATATTGTGTCTAGGGCCTTAGCAGAATTAAACAATAGTTAGACAATGTTTGCAACTGTGCTTTTCTATTTATTTTCATTTTTTGATAACTCATTTGAAATTTTGTCTAGACTATTTAAAATGTAATTTTACCTGGGGGTTTAAAGTATCTTCGTCCTACCTCTTATATGGGAAGTTATGAATGTATTATTTAAAAGGCAATTTATTGTTCCAATTTGACAAATTGTCATAACCAACTAACCTTGGATACTGGTACTCTACTGTGATTCCTAGAGCCTTACGTATCCTTTGCATATATGTTGTTAGATAAAAACATTTTGTCCAGAAATCTTACCAGTTAGAAATTTAGCTCTTTTCAAAGGTTTCTCTTATTTAAATGTGAAATCACAACTTCAACTTTTATCTAGGGACTACTTATCTAAAAACAGGGTTTTTTTTTTTCCAAAGATTTTATTTATTTATTTGACAGACAGAGATCACAAGTAGGCAGAGAAGCAGGCAGAGAGAGGAGGAAGCAGGCTCCCCATGGAGCAGAGAGCCTGATGCGGGGCTGGATGCTCAATCCCAGGACCCTGAGACCATGACCGGAGCCAAAGGCAGAGGCTTTAGCCCACCGAGCCATCCAGGTGCCCCTAAAAACAGTTATTTAAATTGTGGAGAAACCTAGTCACATAAAATTGTAGGATATGATATAGTTCAAAATATTGCCACCTTTAAAAAAAAAAAATTTTATTTATTTATTTGACAGAGAGAGAGGGAGAGAGAGCAAGCAAGCACAGGCAGAGGCAGAGGGAGAGGGAGAAGCAGGCTCCCTGCCAAGCAAGGAGCTGGATGTGGGACTTGATCCCAGGATGCTGGGATCATGACCTGAGCCGAAGGCAGCCACTTAACCAACTGAGCCACCCAGGCATCCCTATTGCCACCTTTTTTGAACAAACTTAGTACCAGCAGCTTTATTGCCCTGTATATCAGTAGAACCCTAGTTGCTAGTTAAGAAAAGTTTTTTCTCTAAAGACAAAGATGCTGTCAATGCTAGTTCAAAAGAATGTTAAGCAGTTGGTGTGTGGCATCTCATGCCTGAACACATTTTAATCATAAAATTTAAACAATTTTATTTGGTTTAACAAATAAAATTAATCCAAATAGTCATTTTTTAAAATGCAATCAAATCAGTGCATCTTGGTGTGAGCATACACACACACACACACACACACACACACACACTTTTATTTCTCTCTTCTTAGTCCAGTCTCGAATTCCTTGGACATGTTTGTCTTGCATCTCTGCCAACCTTAATCCCATTTCTCCAGCATTCTGTTCAGCAGTCCTCTATTATCATGAGGTTGTCACCAATACCAATTTCGCGTTTACTTTGAATTCACAAAATTTCCCTGCTCTCAACACTGAAAGAAAATGTATATATGTGAAAAAAAATTAAGCTCATCTTCAAAGCTTATAGGGAAATTGTTTACTTAAAATGCTTATTTCTTGAATTGTCATTCTATGATGCTACTTGTACAATTCCATACCTTTCAATTTTTGTTGGAACAGAATACATAAAAAAGAGCTCTTAAAAACATTAATATTTTATTGCCATGGCTAAGGTACATCAGAATCTTGAAAAACAGTCATTTGACCTATCAGATGAAATACGAAGGTAAATTAACTATGGAAGTCAGTTATGGAAAACCATCTTTTGGACAGATCGTTTCTGGGAAACAGTGATGGTGCAGACCTGCCCCTTGATGACACCGCAGTCCTTCCAGAGAATCCCTTCTAGTGGGAGTGTTGATACTGTCTGGCTTCTTCCAAGGGCTCTGCAAGGCTACAAAGAGAAAAAAGATATGAGCTAGAATTTTAAAGTTTTGGCTCAAGGCATGGTCAGAAGATCAGGATCATTTTAGAATAGTTTATCTTTTATTACCACCGGGTTGTCATAGCTAAGATAAGACCGGAGGCTTCCCAATGATAAGGAAGTTGACCTTAAAGCTTCCCTGGATCGCTCGTCTGTGGTTGGGAAAGAGGAAGACCATGATGGGGATTGGGAAGGGGGCATTTGTATCAGTGCGAATGGTGCTGAGCATGGCGGTTGGTCCCTATGGGGCTTCCTTTGCCAGCACAGTAGCCCCTCCCTTGTCTGGGAAGCTGGTTCTTCCTCACCTGGAAACCTGCAAAGGTGAAGCTGCCTCCCCCTCCTAGCCAACTTGACACTTTCTTGTTTTTCCAAATTTACAGTTAGGTCCCAGCATCCCCTAGGGGAACAAATCCAAAGGGTGACTTGAGAGGAGAGAGCTGGCATAAAAAATTTTGCAAAACTTTGGCAAGTCCAGTAATCAGAAACCCAAGGGGTAAGTAGGCGTGGGGATTGATACTAATGGTCATAGACAGGGAGGAATGGACCTGGTTTGGGGAGGCACTCATTCTCCCAGCAGCTGGGCATCTTGGCTGTGGAAAACTCATATCTGACTTCCTCCCTTGGAGTTGATCTCTGCTGAAGGGACTTCTTGGAGCAGCCTGCATCCAAGGACTGGTCAGCTCAGGAAGATGTAGACCTTGCCCCTTTCTTAATTCACTGCAAGCATTAATTCAGGGAAGCCCAGCCTCGCTCTTAAGTGCTGGTGGCATTGGCCAAGGCTTCTGCGGCCCCCGCCTTACAGTTCAGCATTTCCCTCAGTGCCAGTCTGCTTATGTTGCTCCCTCAGTGTTATTCCGAGAGTGATAAATCTGTGGTCAAAGGAGCGAGACTGATACAAAGCGTAGGTCAAGCAAAGCTTTATTTCGCACCAAGCATCAAGAATCAAACCGACCATTTGGGGCCGCCTCTTACAGAGAGGGCGACCCCTCCCTGCCTTACAGATTAGCTTTGAAAGGGCAAAGGCCATGTGGTTGAGCCTGGCCACACACAGGTGGCCAATGAGATTGCAACACACAGAGAAATCTGCACAGTCATGCTAGGTCACACACGGGTGGCCAATTGAATTACAATTCACCCCATAGTAGATATTTGAACTAGCCTAGCACCTTGGTCAGAATTGGTGCCCAAAAGGCGGGGCCCACACTCCTTGGTAGCTAGGGAGACAGTATGCGTGCCCTACTGATTGGATGTCTCCACCTGGCCTGACCCGCCCTTGTATTTGGGCTCTGTTACCTGGCACTGGTTTCCCAGACTTGCTTTTAAGTAAGTCCCCTGGGTGGGGCAGGGTCTTTTTAAATTTTACCGCATAAACAACAAAATGGCTGTTCAACCAAAATGGAGCCACTCTGGCTAAATAGGCCCTTACGAGAGCACCGCTCTAGAAGCTTCCTGCATACAAATCTGCAGCTTAGAATCTGGATGGTTCTAGAAGCAGACCTGAGACAGCTGTGGCCGGGACTGATCCAGAGAAATGGACTCTACAGTGAAATATTGGACCTGAGTCCTGGGCTGCCGGCTGGCAGGAAAAACTCAACCTCCTCTCGCAGGGAGAGGTTAGAGAGCCTCTGGCTGATTAAGGTATTGCAATTGTGAAGACTGAGTGGCAGCGAATTGTTACAGATTTTGGTGAAGGAAATGCACTGGTGTGTTCGGTGTCTCAAAAGTTTCGGAGACTCAGAGAAAAATCATCATCATAAAAGCTGTGGGATTAATCCCCCCGCCCCCCCGCCCAAAGGCAAAGTGTGAGTCAGCAGGTGTTCATGGAAGCCTGTGAAGCAACTCAACCTTCTGTTACCTCGAGGCAGGGAAAGCTAAGGATCTGGCTCAGGACTTCATTGGAAGAGTAGCAAAGCTGTAGAGATGCAAGAGACGCCCACCCCCAGCAAGTGTGCCTCTCAAGGTCGGGGCTGCCACAGGGCAGCATGGGGCCCAGAGACGATGAATCTTTGGTGTGCTGAAGCACCTTACATCTCTGAACCGTCCGAGTCTGCAGGAGGGACCCACTCCCTGTGAGAGGCCCGCGCTCTGCTCTTGTTCTGACAATGACACGCAGGCCTCTGCCTTGGGGAATAACAAGCAGCCCACTTAGGATGTAACCCCACCTCTGCTACTGGCAACAGATCAAGTGCTCCGGTCGAGTCACAACCTAACCTGGCCAGAAAATGCCAGAACTTCTAAGGGAGGAAAGCCAGTATACTTTCAATAAACCGTGGGACTTAGCCCACCCATACCGGCAGGAGCTGGGAGACCATGGATTGGACCAGATTCTGAGGGTTCTGGGCCAAGGAATAGAGTGTAAAGATGAGTAAGGGGTAGTTTTTCACTCTGTGACACGGGAGTTAACACCCTGACTGGGACCTGGGAGACGGTGCCAACACCTTCTAAAGACAGCTCTCGGAAGCTTGAAGAAACTAACAGCCACACCGCGTGAAGCAGAAATGTGAGAACAGCTGAGACCAATGGTGGAAAAAGACAAGACCCGGGCTTGAGGTGAGTGTCCTCGGCGGCTAGATCACATAAGACCAGAAAACACCTGCCTGATTGAACTTGCGAAAGAAAACAAAACTTGTGCTGTGTTCTGTGAATGCTGGGGTACATGTCATCCACCCTCAGTGACCTGACCTGTCATATTCTGAGCTGTCCTTATTAGTATATGGTTGGTTTTTCACCATGTGGGTGTCCTGAGAAAGAGTGGGGCGGGGGCTGGGTGTTCCACCTCAGATCCCATTCTGCATAGCCCTCCTTGCTCGGGGAAGGGGCTTTCCCTCTGTCCCAAGGTGTGCCCGTCTCCTGGGTGGTGGCTGGGTCAGTTAGGGGACTGGGCAGAGTCTTCAGGTGCAAACCGTCATGGGTGGTAGGTGGATGGGTATGGGGCTGAGCATGGGAGATTGGTGGCCTTGGTTCTGCACAGGCTTGGGCCCAGACCAGAGTCTTCCTGGCTTTCTTGATGCACTCTCCTGCATCATGTTTCTGATCCTGTGAGCAGTAAATATGTCTGTAAGCATTTGTCTGAAGCTCTCAACTCCTATCACGCCAGAGTGTTGTTGAAGAGTTGAGTTATCTTGCTTTCTTTTTAGGTTCTGCATAGGTGACGTGGTTCTGTCTCCCAGCACTTGGGGGAGAAAGGAAACCCTCAGGGTGTAAGTGAGCACATTCTGTATCTGGGAGGAAAGACACAAATGTTACTTCAAAATACTATTGCATCATGTCACAAAACTGTATTGTTTGTGGTGTGTGAGGTGAGAGAAAATAGTTGGGAGAACTGCTGAAATGCATGACATTGACTAGACCAGTCAGGAAATATTTCCGTCAACTTGGAAAATGGGTCTGCTTTGAAAATTTGTGGGCTCTCGTTAAGTTCCACTGGGACAAGTTACGTACATTTCCACTCATTTATTTACCAAGCTGAGGAGTACCTGCAGACTAACAAATTTAGTCTTCCCATATTTACCAAGACTAACTCACATTAAATCACCCAAGGAAACCCGAAAAAGCATCAGTAAATTTGCCCCCCCTTACACAATTTGCTTTTCATTAAAAGCTATATGAAGAGGAGAAACTCAATTATTTTGAGATAAAAAGTTAGATTAGGTGGAACTCTGCATATTTGCCAGCCATCTGGTTCAGTCTCAAACACCCCAGGGATCCTGAACATATTTGCAACTGAAAAGAATTTGAACTTGAATGACTTTTAAATTGGGACGTAAAATGTGGCAACCCAGACTATGCACAGATCCTTAGCAAGGACTAATGAATACAACTATTTTGAGCCTTATGCTCTACCATGTTGTTTTTCCTTCAGAGAGAACTGAAAGGATGCAAACACTTGTGAATATTGATTTAAAAACTCTTTCCCTAAAATTAAACCATGCCTGCAAAATAGATTTTAAATTAATCCATTAACTACCCAAGCTGCATTTACCTCCACTGAGAGACCTCAGCCTTTACCACCACAGACCCAGATGATAGGTGTCTCAGGATTATCATTTAATGATATCTCAAACCTTCCATACATACAGTTGACAGCGAACAATTTCAAGACAGTTGACTCTAATTTTAAATCCCAGAAGGAGGATCTTAGGTCAAGCTTCAGGAGGAGTTGTTAAGCTTCAGGAGGCTGCCTTGTGGCAGCTCCGACCTTGAGAGGCACACTTACTGGGGGTGGGCGTCTCTTGCATCTCTACAGCTTTGCTACTCTTAGGTCAGCTTCAGGAGGAGTTGCTAAGCTGGGGAAAAAATATTTTCAGTTCAGAGGTCACTCATCTTATATTTTAAGAAACTTCCACCAGTTCAGTCCATGTGAAAATTGTCAGAACACATGGATGCATAAATGTTACATATTATTTGATTTTGCAACTCTAACTGTAAAAACATATTTGTTAGGAAGCTTGGTAATCTTTTTTGAAAAAATATGTTGTCGGGGTGGCTCAGTAGGTTGAAGCCTCTGCCTTTGGCTGAGGTCGTAATCCCAGAGTCCTGGGATCGAGCCCCGCATCCGGCTCTCTGCTTAGTGGGAAGCCTGCTTCCTCCTCTCTCTCTGCCTGCCTCTCTGCCTACTTGTGATCTCTGTCTGTCAAATAGATAAATAAAATCTTAAAAAAAAATACATTGTCAAGGATGAAATCATTGTGTCTATTAGAAATATGGGTACAACTTACAGGACTCAAATTTTGACTGTTGGGCAAGAACCATTGAGTCTTAAGCTGATCATTACCAGATTGGAGATAACCTGCTTTGTATAGAACATGGCATATAGTAGACTAAAGGATAAACATTGTCAACATCTGGGCTTGGGTCTTTGGACAAAATTGCCATTTTGTATACTGAACTGGAAAAGGAAATCACAGATGATGATGATAATGATGATGATGATACTGATGACAAATAAAGCATTTGTCAATCACTTAGTAATGCCAGAATTTAACATTTACTGAACACCTAGAAGTGCTTACACACATTAGCTGATCTCATTAACAAATAATCTTAACCAGTGGGATACTGAGATGAATTTATTTCTTTCATAACTGGGGGCACTCCTAAAAGGATGGCAGCAGATAAAAGATTAGGGTTGGGTAAAATATCCCAGGGCTTCTTAGAGACAGTTCACCTTGACTGAGCCCCAGAGCGGCAGCTGGTTAAGGGAGGAGCACCCCCACCCATCTCTGGTGGACATCAAGGCAGGAGCTTGGTTGTGGCCATCTAGCAGATGTCACGAAAGTCCACTGGGGAGCGTGACTGTTGCTTTAGTTCCCCTTCTACTCAGATCTCAGATCAGTAATAAAAAAGCCAGACAGTTCTCAGAAAGGCATTACTGCCTATCTTGGGGATGTAGGGAAATGTGTGGGGCATTTGGAGTTGTTATAATGATTGGAAGGGAGGAATCTCTGGCCGTGGGTGTCTTGAAGAGTGAGGCATGTTAAGTGTTCTGAGAAGTGAGATAATCCCACACAGTAGAGAATTACTGTATCTGAAATGCCCATGACACTTCTTGAGAAGCACCGGAGGTGGTTCAGGCCATCCCCAAGAGATCTCAGAACTGGCATAGAGGATGACGCAATGGGGAGGAGTATATGGAATTAAATATGGAATGTTTTTTCCAATTATTTTCAGAAATTGTTAGGCTCGAATGCACTAATATCGTAGCACGTTACTTTGTTAGAAAGTTTTTGTGTAATAGATCTTGGCTGTGGAAACTGACGAAGTAGTTTCCTAGGCATGTGATTGATTGATTACAGATAGTTGAGATCGTAAAGACAACAGACTTTGTAAAATTGATATTTTTGATTATTTGCGTAGACATGAAGAACTTTCATAACCTCAGATCAGTACTGTATACTTGTAAATGTTTTTTGAAGGCTTCTATATGGCAAGAGTCATTAAATGTTTACATTTCAGAGAGGAGTAAGCTTTAATTATATTTGCAGTGTGTTATGTATCCTTATATTATTTCAAATAAGATTGGAGGGAGTTTATTCCCATTATGGGTCAAAACGGACTTGTACAGTCAAGCTTGAGCCAGTAAGAGGCAGGCATTTCTCCAACCAGTTGCCCCTCATCAGGTTTCTTCCATGGACTCTCGAAAACATAGGGGGCCGTCTCTAGACACTGTTAAGCTGTTTACTGGTTTGGTATTTCTTCTTCTTCTTCTTCTTTTTTTTTTAAGATTTTATTTATTTGACAGAGATCACAAGTAGGCAAGCAGGCTGAGAGGGGTGTGGGGAAGCAGGCTCCCTGCTGAGCAGAGAGCCGGAGGATGCCAGGCTCCGTCCCAGCACCCTGAGATCATGACCTGAGCCGAAGGCAGAGGCTTTAACCCACTGAGCCACCCAGGCGCCCCCGGCTTGGTATTTCTGTTTCCAAAATACAACCCAAGAAGTGTTCTCCCACCAAACCCTCCAAACCCTGAAGCCTCCACTTCCCTCCATGGAAGCTTTCCTATGGAGTCAGCTCTCAATGAATTTGTCAGATTTGGGTGACTTCCTTTAACTTTTGGTGGGAACTAACTGTTACTGTTACAAGGTTAGTGTGCCTTTCTAATTAATGTTTGTTCCTTTTAATCCAGCCAGGTAATTGGTTATCATTCTTTTCTTTAAAATTTAGATTTAGTCTTGCCACTAGGGAGCATACAAAATAGAACTTTATTATTTATTTATTTATTTATTTTTAAGATTTTGTTTATTTATTTGACAGAGAGATCACAAGTAGGCAGAGAGGCAGGCAGAGAGAGAGGGGGAAGCAGGTTCTCTGTGGAGCAGAGAGCCCATGGGGCTCAATCCCAGGACCCCAAGATCATGACCTGAGGTGAAGGCAGACGCTTAACCCACTGAGCCACCCAGGTGCCCCTATTATTTCTTTTGAAGGGGAATTATTCTGATAGGAAGTCTTCATATCTTTAGCTCCTAATCTTTCCTTTGTTTTGTCTAAAGCTAGGGACGGAAGGGGTAGGCCTTTTCCTCTTTGCCAATGACAGTCCATTGGCCTCTAAGCTCTGTATAAACCGTGGAATTAAGGAAGCTGAAGGATGGCTAAAGGACATGTCACGCTAATTTATCAATGAACTGCGTTGTTCATGGCTTTCATTTGCCTCAGAGGGATGTAGCAGACTCAAGTAGCTATACCAGACCCGTAAGCCAATTAGGAAATCACTGACGGTTTTATTAATGGCATAGTGTACACATTTTATAATTTGTAGAATTGATTAATCAATTATTTTATTTAGTACTTAAATAAAATTATAATGATCGAACTTTTATTGGAAAATATGACCTACTCACATGTATAAGGGAAACTATGATACAATAAAACAAAGTTTTTAACAGTGATTCCCCCATCCTCAGATATATGGATTATGAGTGATCATCATTTTTTTGGGTGCTTATCTGTATTTTCTGGTATTTTTACTATAAATATGTATTATTTTGTGATAAAAACATTAACTTTCAATTTACATGTATAGCACTATGCTAGCCTTTGCTCTGAAGTCTTATTAAAGTAATATTATATTGTCTGTGCTTTTAGAAACTTAAAATTTAGCATATGACCAAGAGATTATGCAAATAAAAATTTAAATAATTATATATTAAAGAGTTATATAGTAACAAAATGAACAAACTAAAGATACTCTAAGATAAGATGTAATGATGAGTGATAATGAACTTTATACCTTCAAATCTCATTTCATTATGAGAAAAAAGAAGTTGTAATGTTGGTACTGTGATCCCTTTTTTCAGATGAGGAAACTGAGGCCCATTTCTCTATTTGACTTGTGAATCTATGTATAGACTCTAACATGAGAAGAGCTAATACCTACCAAGCGCTGGGTCCGGAGCTGTTTTTGTCATTTGCCATGAGGTTAATTATGGTGCGGTGGTTAGGAGGGCAACTCTTTGAACCATCTGCTTTCTTTAAATCTTTATTTTGCTACTTCTCTAAGAAGCCTTGGGATTTGGGCAGGTCATTTAACCTCTCTGGGCCTTTATTTTCTCCTTATAAAAATGTAGGTGATAATACATATATTATAGGGCTAAGTGGATTAAATAAACTGTACATACAGTACTTTTAATATAGTGTTGTATATTATATAATCTATTATAAAAATGTACTAACTCAATCAAATTTTATAACCCTATGGGGCAGGAGTTCATGAGATCAATACTAATATCTCCACTTTTAGGTGGGGGTGGGGGGGAACAGAGGCCAGGAAATAGTGTATGATTTTCCCAGAATCAGTTGGCGGCAGAGCTAGATTCCAACAGCAGCACCCTCGCTCTGGCATCTCTGCCTTTAACCACTGTGTGGAACTGTGTCTTCAGATTGTTAATAGCCCAATATCTTTCCTTTGGTGAGTGAATTAGTAATACAGTACTAAGGAATGCATGCCATAGAATAAGCATGTTTTTGGAAAATGGCCGTATTTCTATATTTTAATGTGTACTCTTAAGAGTTTTAGTAGAAAGTTGTCTCTGGTACTTGATAAGCTATTTTTATTGAACCATATGTCCTTACTCAGGGCACGGTTGCAGAGAATTCTTTCTCCTCTCTCCTTAATTTCCTATACCTATCTTAATTTTTGGGCCCTTCCATCCCTGTACCCCCAACCTCTTTTCTCCCTCACTGGCATGGTGTTGGCTTTCTTTCCTTTTTTTTTTTTTTTTTTTTTTTTTTTGTCTGAGTGTCCATGTTTGTAAAGTTCATGGTGAACATGGGTCTTTTTTTTCTGAGACAGAACTGGAATCTCAGAAGCCATTGACTTCAGCATGGAGTTTCTTGTACCCAGAATGTTCTCCACAGTTATTGTTGTAGTCCTTGTCCAGCAGTACTATAGATATGCTAGAGTTTGATTTCAGGATAACATATAAGTGGATTCAAGTCCTTTTTTAGAAGAGGTGACAATAATAGGGCAGGCAGGCAGAAAAATAGCTTGTTAGATACACATTTGCTGACACTATGGGAACCATCACTAGAAGGAAAAGCAAGGCGAATGGATTAAATATTTATATCTGAAGAATATTCTAAGTTCAATAAATTCAAACGAATTATATTGGTTTAAAAATCATTTTTAATTGTGAGCTATAAATATCAGTTAAATCATGTATCAATTGAATGGCTTTGGTTTTTCATCTTAAATCTGTTAAGACTGTCTTCTCAGGGACACCAGAGTGTCCCCATTGGCTGGGGAGCCATCTCTTGGTTTCAGCTCAGGTCGTGGGATCAGCCAGCATCTGGCTCTGTGCTTAGTGCAGGCTCTACTTGGGACTCTCTCTCCTCCCCTCTACCCCTCCCCCCACTTTCTTTCTCTTTCTCTCTCTCAAATAAATGAATAAATCTTTAATTAAGATAAAAGGAAAAAAAAAAGGCAGGTGGTTCTCATCCCTGGCTACATGTTAGAATTGACTGGGGTTGGGAGAGTGGTTTAAAAATTTCCAAAGTCCAGATTGCACCCTTCAGCATGATCTTCTAGGGAGATCTGTGCATCTCTGTGTCTTTCTAAAGTTCCCTAGGTGATAGCAATACACCAGGTGACTGCATACAACAGCTTTAATAGATTACTGAATTTTCATGTATATCGAACTGAAAGGTTGGCTTTTAAAAACATTGTTTCTTCTTTTTAAACTTTTTAAAAGTAGATTTTATTAATTTATTTGAGAGAGAGAGAGAGAGAGAGAGAGAGAGAGCACAAGCAGGGGGAGGGGCAGAGGGACAAGAAGACTCGGGGCTACTGGGTGGCTCAGTGGGTTAAGCCTCTGCCTTCGGCTCAGGTCCTGATCTCAGGGTCCTGGGATTGAGCCCCCCATCGAGCTCTCTGCTCAGCAGGGAACCTGCTTCCTCCTCTCTCTCTGCCTGCCTCTCTACTTGTAATCTCTCTCTGTGTCAAATAAATAAATAAAATCTTGGAAAAAAAAGAAGACTCCCACTGAGCACAGAGCCTGATGTAGAAATCAACCCCAGGACCCCGGGATCATGACCTGAGCCAAAGTCGGACACTTAACTGGCTGAGCTGCCAGCCACCCCTAAAAACATTATTTTTGTCAGAACAACAGAATTTTCTTCTCAGCCATTTGAAATTTGGCTCTCATCACAGGATTAAGCATCTTCCCATGGAATAAGGGTATTCAGTTTGGCAGAACTCAAACACAGGAAGAACCACAAAGGACTTTATTTATCTTTTCTCTGGGCTCATGGCAATCATTACACTTGAATCTGTTTATTTATCAGAATAATAAATGAGTGGTTCTGCAAGCTCTGTTTTAGATTCACACACAAGATTCTCAGCATCTTCAAAGAAGAGCCTTTTAAAGACTCTAAAACCTCAAACTCAATCGCTTTTTATCTTTTTCTGCTCTTTACATATGTATGAGTTTGGGTAGGCAGAATTTTCATTGATCAAAATCAAAAGGAAAAATATTTTACAACAAACAAATTTTTAAAACCCAGATATTTTAAGCAGGATGGAGAGCTGATGATTGGGGCTCTTTCTTAGAAAGAAAAAAAATGGGAATTAAATACTCCTAGAATTCTTTTACCATCCAAGAATCTTATATTTGTTGTTAAAGCCAGTAGATTTTCACTGTTAGGTACTGGGGAATCTGAGCTTTCTCTCCACCATGGGAGTATCCCCCTAAATAAACAGAGCTCAGCCTGTAGTCAGACACCAACTAAATAAAGAGCCATCTTTTAATAGCTGAAGCTGCTGGTGCTGAACAGCCCCAGTAGATGGAGAGAAAGAAGCTGAGAAGGAAAATTGGTTGATTTCAAGAAAGACATGGGATCACCCTCTGGGCTGACCCAAGTTGATTCAGATGACAAATGGCTATGGAGGTGACAAACTTTATTGGCTAGAAAGAAATATAGAGAAAATAAATAAGCTTTGTTTGCTTCTTAGTGAAAAAAATATGTGTATAGTGAATTTCCTCCCGCAGATTGGGGTGTGTAGCCTGCTGACAGTTCCCTAAATAGATCATCTACAGAGAAGTAAAGACTGTAGAGCCATCTTAAGCTGTGCCTCTAAGTAATTCTAAATAGAGAGCCCAAGACATGAAAAGAAAGATTCTTTTCTTACACTTTTGTATCAGTTTCTTCTTAGTGCTTCCTTCTCTCCCTCATCCTACCCCTAATCCTTTACTGTTTTTAGTCTCCTTGCATATCTGACCATCCCAGACAGGGACCGTTCTAGTCAAGAAGAGTCTCAGGATTAAGGGTTATCACTTGGTGGGGTAAGGGCATCACATGTGAAAAGTTTCACTTCTTTAAGCACTTTGAAATTCCATACAGTTCTCTGATACTGGTACCAAGCAGGCTTTGTATTTGACCCGACAGTAGTCAGACATGAAATTTGCTGGTAAAGTCGAAGATGGTATCTTTCATCTCTGTTAGAATTTAAGCACTTAAATATTATTTAATTTCATATTTACACTTGTTCTTTCTTCTCCAAGGCTGTTCGTTGTATTCCAAATAAGTATGGGAAAAATTTTAAAGTGTAGTTTAGTGTTTGAATGTCAATGACTCAAACTGTTTTGGGTGTGTTTGCATTCAGAATAGTCATTGTACCGGCTATAGACTCTTATACCCAAGAAGTGATTTCTATATGCTAGCGATCTCCAGAAAGTATTCTCCATGTTGAAAATTCAGGGAAGGTATATTCCTTGTTACTGGGGTATAAGGACTTTACTATGAAAATAAGGATATTTCTTTTAATTCAGTGCTAATAATTGAGGTCATAAAGCATGTCAAGCATATTAATTTAATTAACACCACAGATTCCTGGGATTGCTAACCTGGTGAGCAAAATAAATGAAGATTTGAATAATATAAAAAGGAGAAAAAGCCAAAAGATTTTGGGTTATACTATGGGTGATTTAGCATTACCATAGATATGCACTTCTCCCCTCAACTTTGCAAAAATAATAAGAAATGGAAATTTTGTTATGTTGTTTGCAATTTTAACTGAAATGTATCAAAACAAGGATGGGCTATAGTCTTCTCTTGAAATAATGTATATTTATAGAGTTTGACCAAAGATTAATAGCTAAGATTCTACAACTCAGACGAATCAAAAGATACTGCGGTAACACAAAATTGACTTTTAATGTTTGTTTACCAGTTCATTGTATCTTACAGAAAATGAAAACATTTTTGGGGGGTAATACAGATTGGTTCTTCTCCTCAGATTTGTTTTCAGTAGGTACTAAATGCCTTTATATACTGTTTTTTCTTTTAATCAGGTGGTTTAATGACTTGAATTTCTCATTTCTTTTGTTGTACATCAATGCTGCTCTGGCAGTAGTGAGCTATGATGATACAGTTCCCTTCTCAACAAAACTCTGTCAGTTTTCCATTGATCATTCTTGATGCGTTCTTTGTTGAAAACTGATAGGTAATTCCCTTTTCCTTCTCTCCTCCTTAGTGGTCAGCTACTCTATGGGACCACCGTATTCTTTGGAGCACTGAAATGAAGAAACCCAGTATGGCTGCCAGCAACCAAATTGGAATCTCCTTTGAGTCTACTTCTAATTGCCAAAATAATAAGCAACTATATTATTGCATAAAATAAAGCTTAAACATAGGTACCGGCCCCCTTTCTATGACAGAAGGTTCAAATTTACAAATACCAGATTTGACTAAAGATTACCATGATAAAATATGGCAGCAGTCATTTAAAGATGGTTTCCAGTGTTAATATGACTTATTCCCTCTTTCCATGTGAATCATTTCTTTTGGTTGGTGTTCTCAAATGTAGGTATCTCAGTGAAATTTGCAAGGCAGCTTTGTTCCTTGTATGGGCCACAATGGTTAATTATGGACCAAATGGTCAAAACAAAATTTCCTAATCGAGACTCCCACCTCATCCCTCTTGGAACCCGAGTCTGAGGAATAATTTCTGAATTCGTCAGTGCTACACTGACTTTCTTTTAGGAATTATATGTATTAGGATAGCTTTTCTTTTTTAGAAATCCTCAGTGAGCTATCTTGGGGAATGAAGTAGGAAAACAGACATTGATGGAAAATGGTAAAATAAGAACATTTTAAAAACTCTCGTTCAGGAAGGAGTCCAAAGGAGTTAGGGGACTCTGATCCTTTGGGGGAAGTGAGAAGATAAAAATTCTGCCCAGCAGTATTCATTCTGTTAATATATTTTTTTAAATAAGCATGGAAAAATGGTGTGCAATCAGTATAGATTTTAATTAGCTAACAGTCACTCCAGAGATTTTGAACAGCACCAATTCCAATACTAGTAAGTATTCAAAAGTTAAGAAATGCTACTATGCTTAATATTATAAAGGTAGAGTTCTGCAGCAATAACTGAAAATTACATACCTGCTTCAATAGAAATGTGTTCCCACTTGCATTTCCAATAAAATTCTTGTAATGTGGGTCATAATCATTCACGCATGGGCTCCCTTCAATATGCTACCCCCCCATTTGAGGTGTTAAAGTTGCTGTTTTGGAGATGGTCCCCTCTTTAAATGATGTATTCATCTTACCTAGACCCTTCAGGTATTTTTAATTTAGAGGTTTGAGTGCTAGTTGTATCAGCTGTGTTTTGAGTTAAACTTTACAACCTCTTTGGATTTATATTTTTGTACAATTTGCATATCAAACCTAATGTAAAAATGTGCATGCATACACTATCCTCCTTTAATTTTAATTAAAGCATCTGAAATTTCCCAGATATGCTTTGATAAAAGACTTGATCTACTTTTATTTACAGTATTTTCTCTAGATAATGTATGGGTATAATTATGTTTTCATGGACTTCCAATTGTTCTATACCTTCCACACATGTAACTCTATATTTATAGAGTAAATTTATTAGAATTATTACAGAGCTTTAAATGCAACCACAATCAATTCAGGAAACAGATTTATTTACTCATGTTCATGGGAGGAAAATCTACATAAAAACATTCATGAAAGCATACCAGCTATGTCATACTTGGATTATTATACTAAATCCCATTTATTAGAACTCATTGTGAAACAATGGGAAACCATGAAATGTAGTTTAAATACAAATATTGGTCCCTGCGGGGTCTCAACAGTCATAAAAATATAGGAAAACAGAGCTTTATTTAATATTGGAGCTGCTAATGTCTAAAGTTGTTTTTCTAAAGCTGGCCTTACCCTTTCCTTTAAAGCCCTGAAGACTTTAGTGTAAACTCTTTGATGGGAGCTTCTGCATTTCATTTAAGCCTAATGATGACCAGCAAGGAAAGTGACATCACTAATCAGGTTTTCTATTTGGAGGAAGGTTTAGAACGACTTTGTCCTCTTGTTTCCCCCCACACAGGCACCATTTGGGCTTTCTAATACATACAAAAAAGAATAATGGGAATTTTGAAAGTTGGGTCTGTATTTGGTTGTCTGTATTGGTTAGGCAAGTGTAGAGTTACTCATTTCTTCTGTGATTTAAATTTTTTTTTCATGTAAGGTAAATAAGAAGGAAATATTAAATAGTTTAAAGTTATTTTTATAGGACAATATATTTCATAGGCTAACATAAAATCAAGCTGCTAAATTTTACAGTTTTTCTGTCCAGCAGTTTATCTATATAACTGCCCTGAGTAGATGCTAATGCTGCTTAGCAGACGGCCCTTAGAATTTAAATATAACTCAGTAAAGCTACTCAAAAGATTTAATGATTTTCTCAGGTACCTGTCAATTAAAAGAAGATAGGAGTCTCTCATTGGCTAAATATTATCTGCTTATTTATGTTTCATACGTCATATAAATGGGGTTATTAAGGAGTTTTAACTGTGCTTGTCACTATGCATTGGAATCCATATGAATTTCTTTCCTTTTTTTTTTTTTTTTTTGGTCAAAAAGGCAGGATTTTAAAGACTAAAACGTTCTGTTTATTGGAGACTTGAAATAATATATTTTAGAAAAGTGTAGATTGTTCCCTTGTGAAACTGAGTTTTGTGCAACCTCTCAGAATCTCAGTTTATGTAAAGAAGCCTGTATTTCAAATCCGTTGCTCTAATCTGTAGATTGTAGTGCATTTCAAAATTGTACAAATGTGTAAAATTTGTGCTTGTGGAAGCTGCTGCTCTGAGTTGCTGCACTTTCCTTAATGTAACCCTCGCAATCCTCAAGCTATTGCATGCCCCGTTTAGGAAAGGATACTTCACTGGGATGATGTAGCCTAAACAATTTGTCTCTAAAGTCTCCTTATCTAGCGCTTCCCTTAAAATTATATTAATTTATAATATATATTGAATGATAGCTTTACAAAAACAAATTCATGAATTGTTCTTTATGAAAATGACTCTTTCCAGTAAGTAAAAAAGGGTTATCACAGTTTTGGTAACTTGCATGAGTTCGTATTGAAAACAAAAAATAAAAAACAAAAAAACCCCAAAAAACCAAACCAAAACAAAAAAAACCCCAAAAAACCTTTCACATGTTCTTAATGACTTTAAAACTGAAGTGCTCTAGGGGCACGCTCAGTTGTATGCTCTGAAGCAGTAGACACCATACAGCTTATGCTTTTTATCTGGGAACCCCACGAAGCGCACAGCAGCCTCCGTGGGACTGCAGCGCCTCCTCGGCCGAGAGATGGGGTAGCGAACACTGCCATCCGCCAGCCAGCCCGCATCGCAACGGTCGTATCCCAGAAGTTTCCAGGCTGCGAAGATCTGGCCCACTTTTGCGATCTGAGCACCATCGTTGAGACAAGCCTGCACCGCTTCGTCGTAGGTCAGCTTGGTGGGGTGGATCAGGTAGTAAAATCGGCCTGCGGAGAGAAGGGGAGAGAGTCATGCGCCCTTCTGCTGCTGAGCCGCCCAGAGATGGAAGCAGCCCAAACGGAAGTGTTTCCCATGGAAAGGGGAGATAGAGCAATGCAGGGTTGTGGGGTAAATGTAGCGCCCCCCCCCAGTCATTCTCCATTAAATTAGTTTTTTACTTGCCCCTTAATATGAGTTCAGACGTGCCCTTTTAGAGCTTTGAAACCGAGAAGGGATGACAGATGCACTTTCTGTTAGCTAATTAGTGACTAAAAGGGCCCTTCTGTAGCACCGCAGAAGACAGAATTCCATGTTAAAAGCAAGAGCTATTTAAATTCTAGCTGAAGCAAGACTGAACCCTAGCACAAGTTTCTGGAGAGGCAAAATTTGAATGTGAAAAGATCAAAAAACATTCCTGACATAAAAGTCCATTTAAAAAAAAATCAAAAGCCCTCAAGTCCTTTTCATTACAGGTATCAATAAGACATTATTCTGATTCAAAGACTACAGTATGAAAATGCAAAAAATACAGGAAGTCACTTGCCATAAATAATGCGGACTCAGAATGTGAACTGAGTCTGTTCAGTTACTAGCAAAGAGGATGAATTTATGTATTCAGTGGGAGCTCTGACACCTAACCATTCTTGATTGCACAAGAAAGAGCGAATTAGTCTTAACCATTCATTGAATAAAGTTAATTACTGAAATACCTTCAGTGTATATTAAATATGCATACAGTGTATTAAGTAGGACATCAACTGGCTGAAATGCTGCGCAGAAGATTTTCTCAGACTGAGTCTCAGTGGAATATAATCAGACTCTTACCTGATTACACATTGTAGTGGGACGTCTCCTTGCCCTCCATTACATATAGCTTCTTGCAGTATAAATTATTGCTTGCCTGTTCTTTCAGGTAAGACTAAGACAGTGTGATTTGGAGGAAAGGTGGAGGCCACCAGAACATGAGTTAGAAGGTTGGCTCGTCATCCATACCAGAGGTCTGCGCACTACTGCACACGGGTCACCAGAAGTTGTGTTGAAACACAGGAATACCCATCCTTTTCATACTGTCTGTGGCTGTTTTGCATTACAACGTACAAAACTACACTGAGTAGTTGCAACAAAGACCGCATGGCCCACAAAACCAAAAATATTTATCATCTAGCCCTTTATAGAAAGTTGGTTCATCCCTGATCCCTTGCTATTTTTCCCAAAGCTTGCTGCCAGGGAACCAACATAAAAAATGATGGGGTCACGGTTTACTTTATGGGCGTGTGACTTGTGCGGTTACACAGGACCCCACGTGTGTTGAATGTGCTGCTGTCACCATCTTAAAATGCATACTTTTTGAACATAATTATGAACATGAATTTTGAACATAAATTTTGAACCCACATTTTCATTCTGTACTGGGTCCCACAAATTGTGTAGCTGGTTCTGGATGGGGAAGACTGGGTTGGGAGTTACACTGAAGGCAACAGATTCACCATCAACATGGAGACAACCTGGATCGCTTTTCTTCTACTTTAGTCTCCAGTGTCATTGCTACTTTTTGTTGTTGTTGATGCTGTTGTCAGGGGTTTTGTTTGTTTGTTTTGCAAAGTTCTCTTTCTTTTGAGCTCTCTCTTTATTGTGAGTTTTACTAATTAACTATGAACATAATTGACTTTGTAATTTAGAGTGTGACATAGAGGCTACTGTCCCTTCAATTAAGAGATCTGTATCCCAGGGCGCACACCTCTATTACACACAGTGACAGCATCATCTATATCAATAACAAACAGACCCCGCAGCATATCTCAACTTAAACCATTTTATAGTTACAATCAGATGCAATAATACCTAGGAATAGTGGAAATGGAC
Source organism: Taxidea taxus jeffersonii (assembly GCA_003697995.1). NCBI lineage: Eukaryota > Metazoa > Chordata > Mammalia > Carnivora > Mustelidae > Taxidea > Taxidea taxus. Next base: position 204,690 of record ML093469.1, on the reverse strand, counting down.
ATTTTTGCTCACATGGATATTTTTTAAAAATTTAATTTATTTGATAGAGCACAAGTAGGCAGAGAGGCAGGCGGAGAGGGGGGAGGCAGGCTCCTCGCTGAGCAGAGAGTCCAATGCGGGGCTCGATCCCAGGACCCTGGGATCATGACCTGAGCTGAAGGCAGAGGCTTTAACCCACTGAGCCACCCAGGTGCCCCCACATGGATATTTTTTAAAATTATGACGTTAAAGAACTTTTCATCTTTTCAAATTCAGGGCAATACACCAAGGCATGTAAGATTGAAAGTTGAGTGTGGTGTTCTAGTACATATTGGTCCCCAGGTCAGGAAAGAAGGCAGTAATATGTTATTATTACTGAAGAGCTTAATAGCTTACCATTGAAGTTAGATGTAAAGCAGAAGACATCGTATCTGCTTTTGTCTTTATCCCAAAACCCGTAGTTCCTGACACCAGGCACCGTGTTCTGGCCTCCACAAGGCCCTCTGGGCTTCGTGATGGGGTACTGCACAGACCCGTCACTGAGCCAGCCGGCGTTGCACCAGTCTAGCCCACTTCGCCAGGCATCGTACAACTGGTCGAAGGAGGCAATCACAGCGTCCTGGTCCAGACACGCCTGCTGTGCCTCATGGAAATTGAGATTGTAGCGCCCGAGTCGTGGGAAGTAAGGGAATACCACACCTGTCCAAAGGAGAGACCAAGGGATTAGTGGTACAGAAAGTAACAACCGTGAGCAAATGTCGCTTGAATGGTGAAAACAGAATACAGTCTCCATCGGATGAAGTTATAGTTTTTGGTCAGCTTGCAGGGGCTTCTCGTGGTCCCTTTCCCCTACGAGCAGCCTCTCAGCTCTGAGTGTTTCAGAGTTAAGATATGTGGTTTGATGACTTCAGTGAATTACCCTTTCGCTAAGAGTTCAATTCAAGCTTCAACATTCTGTGTTTTGGAATGATTCACCCACGGGTTATATTTTTCAAATAGCCTCCTTGAGAATTCACCTTCTGCTACTTCTGTTAATAACTTTAAAATGGATTACTACTGAGTCCTTTTCAGCTAGGAAAAAAGTCAATACTGAATACTAATAGTGGGGGAAGGTATAGAAATAGTGCTCAGAGAGAAGGAATTTATCAGAACTTGCATGTTTTTTGTTAGTAGTTATATAATTAGTAATTAGCTTAGGATAGCCTTTTTTAAAACTAATTTTTAAAAAGATTTTATTTATTTATTCAGGGAGAGAGTGCCTTGGGTGGGGGAGACGGGGCAAAAGGAGAGGGAGAGAGAGAATCTCAAGCAGATTCCATGGCACGGAGTGTAGAGCAGACTCAGGGTTTGATCCCAGACCCTGAGATCATGACCTGAGCTGAAATCAAGAGCTGGATGCTTAACCAACTGAGCCACCCAGGTGCCCCACTTAAACAGCCTTTAATTTTTATTTATTTATTTATTAAAGATGGATTCATTCTTCTTTTTCTTTCTTTTTTTTTTTTTTTTAAGATTTTATTTATATGTTTGACAGAGAGTCACAGCGAGAGAGGGAACACAAGCAGGGAGAAGAGGGAGAAGCAGGCTTCCTGCCGAGCAGAGAGCCTGATGTGAGGCTCAATCCCAGGACCCTGGGATCATGACCTGAGCGAAGGCAGCCACTTAAGAACTAAGCCACCTGGATGCCCAGGACGGCCTTCTAAATGTATAAACAAACATGGGAACAAATGATTCAAATTAGATACATTATTTTATATATGCTCCTAAAAACTTACTTATTAAGTAACTTTCACTTAGGAGGTTTCTTACTTGGAGAAACTCTAAAACGAGTTTACATATTTAACAAAAACCTAATTAAGCAGCCTTATTTCATATAATAAGCCAAGTCTTTACAGTGGGGCATACCTCACTCCATACTCCATTGAGGTTATCCTGGCTCTGTTATCCATTTCAACTTTAAATTGCAGCCCTTGATCTTATTTTTTTTCTGTTCTTGTATGCACAACACAAATGAGAGCTTTCATTTAAAAATAATTCTTCAGTGTCCATATTCATATGTTGTACATTGAAACGAGCTTCTAAAAACATTTTTATTGCAAATAGGGGGGAAAGAAACTTTCTTAAAGCTTGTCCTGTACAAGGCAGATTCAGAATAAATATTGGTTGAGTTAATGCCAAAGAATTAAGTTAAATATTTGAGAGGGCAAAAACCCTTAACAAATATGAACAGTGTGACTTGACTTTGCCTGGGAAGATACAATGGCTTCCCCAAAGCCTTCTTTTGGGTCAGATAATCACTGGAGGTGATTGAACCATCTCCTAACTTTATGCACATTTTCTTTCAACGGTAAGAATTATGTCATCAGAAAGCAAACTTGTATCATTTGCTGGACTTTCAGAAGGACCCCTGCCTCAAAATGTCTCCCCACAAAAGACAACTAATTCAGAGTGGTTATTTAAGGCCTTGCCTTGGATTTTTGGTTATAATTAGAAATAATTAATGCTTGAGCTTGTGGAATATAATAAATTGTCCCACTGACACAGTAATTGGGGGGTTATATCACAAGTGCTTTTTTATGAGATGGCAGACCCTGTTCAAGATGAATGTACAATTCACTAATCGTGTAACAAGGACACAGGAAATGTTTTCTTTTATAAATTGTCCTGGAAGACTCTACAAGAAGAAATTTCAATAGCCTAAATCCAGTCGTGTCTACCCAAGGCCTCTGCAGGACATGTTCGTCCCTCTAGGATGGTCCAGCTGGCAATGTTCCCTAGAGGCAGGGATCCAGGAAGGCTTCCTGATCTCATCCTGCCTTCTCAGGTTCTTGGCTGAGGGATCTGTAAGCTGAATCAGAGCCAAAAGGAAGGAGGAAAAGACTCTCTCAGTTGCCACTGCCCCCTGCAGTGACGGGGGTGGAGGGGAGCCTGAGATGGTTCTATCTAAGAAGAGCTATTTCCAGGCATCCAGCTAAGAACCCAGTTAGGGCTGGGAAGGAACTGCTGTAGCTCTCCCTGTCCCCTCATGCCTTTCATCCTCTTTCCTCAGAACCCCAGCAATGCCAATGAAAAGAAAAAAATTTAATTTATCCAAGAAAGATTTCCTTGGCAGCTAGACCCCAAGTGAGAGAAAAATCTCAAAGTGTTTCAGTCAGGAGTGAGAAACCATTTGGGTTGGAGTCCGTTTCCCAAATGTCTCAAGAAGGGACTAGTGGAGACTGTAGGATATTTTAATTTACAATGGTTTTCAAGACTTAGACAGCCTTTCTGGTTTTAAATTCACTGTGGTGGTATTTGGTGGAGTCTCATGGAAATTAGGAAAAAATTTTCTTGAGTAGTTGGTTCTTGATTAACCATTGAATGTTACCATGATTGATTCAGTTCCAATTTAGTGTAATGTATTTTTATTTAAGTTCCTTTCAAATTTAACATAACTTCGTGCAAACATTTCTTAAAGTCATAGTGAAAAAAAAAAAAAGTCATAATGAGGGGCACCTGAGTGGCTTAGTGGGTTAAGCCTCTACCTTCGGTTCAGGTCATGATCCCAGGGTCCTGGGATCGAGCCCTGCATCATTGGGCTCTCTGTTCAGTGGGGAGCCTGCTTCCCCCCTCTCTTTGCCTGCCTCTCTGCCTACTTGTAATCTCTCTCTCTCTGTCAAATAAATAAAATCTTTAAAAAAAAAGTCATAATGAAACCCAATACTGAAACTTCATTATTTTGCAACTGTAGGAATGAATGGCCAACTTATTATTATTATATTAATTCAAAACATTTACTTGAATTTTAATTAATGCTTGATGATTATGGAAAAGAATGCATCCCAAGTAAATAAAGGTCAATTTCTGTGTCTCAGCCAAAGTTGTAAAAGTTTCACCATATTGTGCACATTTGGTGCACACATTTCAATAATCAGATGTTTCTTACAAGCAGGGACATTTCTGAAACTGCATGTTTGCTAGTGTTTTATTTATTTACTTATTTTACTTCCCTCGAATTTAGATTTCAACATCTAAGACTGTAATTGCAGAAACCTTTCTCTGTGGAAAAATGTACACTTCCTGTAGCTGAATTATAGAGGGAATGGATATTGCTTTCATCCAACATTACAAAAATACAAAGTAAACTTCCATCGGTGAAAATGAAGGGCATGTGATTATTTTCCAAGTATGATTATTTTATCCTCATATGTCAAAATGTAATCAAAAGTTGTCTCTTTCCCCATGAAGGTCTGGTATGCATCATGACAAAGGGAATTAATAAAGATGATCTATGTACGGCGAAGAATGTGAGTGGTTTAGTCAGTAGAAAAACATTTTGAAAACATGCTCTTTAATATTTATAATTGCACAGTCCAAGTTCATCCTAGTTGTTGGCAGATGTCAATTTCAGACATCTGAAGGATGTTCATTCCATAGCCCATTTGAAAGCTAACGTCAATTCCAGTAACTTGAGTAATAGACACCATAAGTATAATTTTCCCTTCCTCAGTGCCCCTTCTAGTGCCTCTCAGTGCTATACACATATATGAATTATTTTTTTCTATTTCTAAAAGTTCTCAGACTATATTTTTGTGTAGCTAGCCCCATTGTCACTAGCAGAAAACCAATGCAATGGGAGATTGGGGAAAAAAAATGTGTCACATTTTTCAGATCTTTATTTATTTGTTAATTGCTGAAATGAATTCTGTAGACAAAGCTACTCATTAATTTCCAATGACCTGAATCTTTTCATTGTAGTTACACAAGTCTAGTCTTGTTGGGTGCTATTTCTAGCAGTGTGGGTCATTGGTAGTAATCAGAGGGTATTACCCTATTGAATATTCTATATGAAAAAAATTGTTTCCTCGGTTAACTCCAACTCACGTGTAGTTCAGTCTTTCAAAAAACCTTACAATTTTTTTGATCAGTATGATTCAAAAAAACAATTCTTAAGTCACAGCTAAGAGTAAGACTGTGTGCTGGGTGCTCTGGTATACAGGTTTGGGGTGTGGCCTGTACCTTTCAAAGGCCCATAATTTGATTTGCAGACTATAGATATGTATATCTATAGTCTGCATACATGTAATATATACATATATAATTATAATAGTCTGCATATATAAGCATATAATATAGATAGATAATATATATTTATATATAGATAGTACATTGTATAGACATATACATTATATATAGACCTATATATTTGTGTAATAATATATATATTAGTTTGAATCCAAGACAAAATAAAATCTTGTACTATAAATACAAACCATATAATTTAGATATCTTAAAGAAGAATGATTTTTGTCCTAATTGGAAAAATTCTTTGGAGAACATTGCATTTAGCATGTATTAAAGGACCAATGTAATTTAAAACATTGTACAAGTACAACTGAAAAAGCATCATCATGACATTTGAAATGATATGCTTCCTTGGCCTTATTTACATACATTAGCAGATTGACGAGGATTTTGACTGAAACTTGCCTGATGGTCACATATAAGAATGTAACTGATAATGAACAAAAGTCAAAAACTGGTTTGGAGCTATTAAGGGCTAACCATAAAATCTCTTTTGCTACATAGCCCTTAAACTCCTAAGCATATAATCACTGCACCTTGCTCATCTGCCCCAGACTATGTGGAAATTACCAAGTCACTTTCAGTGTCTACCCTCAGGTTAGCAACCAAACTTCTTCAGATGTTATTCTACAGTAACTATCTTAAAATTTTTTTTTGTAATTTCATTTTAAAGTATGAGTCCTTGCCTCATATTGCAGCATACATAGCATAATATGCTATCTGAGTTGTTCTTGAAAATTATTCAGTGCAAATGGGATTATCCAAAGCAAGATAAAATAAGGTGTCTTTAGGGCACCTGGGTGGCTCAGTGGGTTAAAGCCTCTGCCTTCAGCTCAGGTCATGATCTCAGGGTCCTGGGATCGAGCCCCGAATTGGGCTCTCTGCTTGGCGGGAAGCCTGCTTTCCCCTCTCCCCTCTCTGCCTACCTCTGCCTACTTGTGATCTCTGTCTGTCAAATAAATTAAAAAAATAAATAAGGTGTCTTTATCATGGTAATTTTTGAAGCTGGGCAATGGTATACAGGGATTCAGTATATGAGTCTTTCCGTTTTTCTAAATGTTCGAAATTGGCTGTGATAAAAAATTTTTTATCTTATTCTATTGCCAAGCTGAGAGCCTTAAACCAATGCATGTGGATGCATACTGTCTATAGCACTTGTTGCTCACATTTTTCCCCTTGAGGAGTTTCTCTCTCACACCCGTGATGTCCTCTCCCTTGCTTTTTTATGCTCTCTGCCTTTGGAAGGACCAGGTTTGCCTTCTGCGGTCCCAATCAAGTGTTCTTTGCTTTGCAGTACTTTCCATGGCGTGTCCGCTGTGTGCATGTTTTGTTTATGTCTTTGAAAGTTTAAACCCATTGTATCCAACATTCATTCACTTGTAAACTGTAGTTTACAAGTACAAACTAGTTGCAAACAAGTAGTTTACAAGAACAACTTTGTTCTTGGCACCTGACGCCCTCAAGTACATTGTAGGTATTGGATGGAGAAGGCAAGTTGGCAAACTTTGCAAAACAAAGTGTGATGAGAGCTATAATGGAACTCTCTGTAAGGTGCGACAGCCTCGCAGCTACAGAGCGGAGGGGACAGGGTAAAACTTGAATCTTACTCTTGGGAGATGTGTATTTTCTTCAGTTGTTCAGAAGTGGATTTGTGTGGGTAATGCCGAAGGATAAAATGTTAGCTGTTTCAAGGTAGGTGCTCTGGTTAATGACTGCTTCTGCCCTTTCTGCAGGACACAAGAAAGGCAGAAAAACGATACCTGCAGGGAGGGGAATGGAACAGCCACCATGTGCACACCAGTTAATGCAGTGTGACCAAAGACAGCCCGTAGATGATCACCCAAGTCACTCTGGGCACTTTAAGAATCCTCTGCAGCCAGAAGCTACCAAAGACTGCTGCCTTTTGGAAGTCTCTGGTCTTCTCTCCAACAGAGAATTTCTCCTCCTTGGATCAGAGTGGATAAAAGCAGAGGCTTCTTTCAGTGTTCTTGGTAGCAAATTCCAGTTCTAGCTCTTACTACTGGCCATGTTACCGTAGAAAACGAGTTCTCCCTAAGTCTCGTCTGTCAAGGGGGATTACTGAGGTGAACATGGGAGTAGAGCAATGGCTTTATACCTGCTTACTCTATAACTCAAGTCTACCTTATTCCCTTTATTTATTTATTGCAGTTGAAGGGTAGTTGACCTACAATGTAATAATTTCTGCCTTATTTTAAAATACTTTTGAAAGTGTATTAGAATCTTTAATAGCCTTTCAGACTGTTGAATGAAAAGAACTAAGATTTGGAAATCTTCACATCTCCTGGCACCGAAATAGCACTTACAAAAATATTTATCAGTTAAATTGGTTTCTTGGACACATTTACTTGGCTCATATGTTAATGGGTTATATGGTAGGGAAGTGTTCCAATAGCATGGAAAATGTGGTGATTTGGGATGGGGAAGGGCCTGGTAGGAAAAATTACTCTTTTTACATTTCCTTTTCAACACCTATAAGTATGTCTTGAATACAGTCTCAGTTTGACCTTGGAGTGCATTGTCCTCTGACACATTGTAAATTTCCTTTTTAAACAAAAGTATAGCAGCTATACTTTATAAAAGTATAGAAGCTTGCTTAAAGCTATTAGCAAGCAGGGATCCAAGTGGAATATGGATCTTATGTTCATTGTATTTATTTTTATGGTTTCCTTCTATTTCTGCAAGTTCTACTGCTTTCTATTCACTTAAAATTTCGTCTTAAAATAAATGTAGGGAGATAGTAAATATGGCAGGTGAATTACTTGGGTTTAAGAAATACATGGTATAGAAGCAGAATTTTAGAAGAAAAAGTAACTGAATAGATAATGCAGTTTTTCATTGATGAGAAAGCTAGGTACAAGGATTAAATAACGTGCCCCAGTTACAAAACTCATACTGGTAGACTAGGGACTAACCTAAAAGTCTTGGTTGGTACTATTAGCTCAAGAGTTCGTCCACTGCCTGCTGCCTCTTCGATAAAGAATATTGGCTGTCATTTATATTTGATGATTAACTGTTTTCCCTAAACCAATCACTTCTTTCATCTTGAATAATGCCAATATTTATGGATATTCATGTGACTCAATAAAAACTGAAAGTATAAAGTGATATGGAATCAGGAGCCAAGAACTATGGCTAAGAGAGACAAGAGGAAAAAGGACAGACAAGAGAACGTCCCAAAAATGTACTTTATGACATCATGCAATTTATTAGATACATAAAGCTGAGAAGTCTCCATATGTGTGATGGGATTCTGTGGGATTCAGAAGGTCAACTCTTCAGTGATACTTTAGTGGGGCAAGCAGATGCTTTTCCAAAAGCACAAATCTGTCCTAGGTTATAAAAGGGACTTCTAGCAAATACACACCTCTAGTTTACAAGCATAAGGAAGGAAAGTATTCTATCAAAGCAGCCAAAAACTCATTCTTCAGTGTAAAGAAACACTGAAATTCATGAATATAAGATGTTTTGAGATGCATGAGAAACAGAGAAGAGTTTCCCTACTGGTGGGGTCTTTAGAGGGTGGGCTTTGGGCAGGGAGGACACTTTTTATTTTTATATTTATATTATATTTATATTATTTTTATTGTTTAGCATTCTCTACATTTTGGTTTTTGAACCTACTGAGTAGATTACATATTTAAGGGAAAAAAATTCCTCCAGGATGCCTATATTTTTTGGTATTTGGTGTTTAAAAGGCTCTGGATCATTAAAAAAGTTTACTTCTTTACTTATTTATTTAAATAAACCTGGAGGGCACTTTTTTTGTTAAATTAAGATTTCGCAGCTATAGAACACAATTACAGGTATTTTAGTTAGCAGATGTTCTTCACAAAAGTTGCCATTATTTTGAAACTGAGATAATGTTAGAAGCATAATAAAAATGCATCCAATCTGAATTTCTCAATAACCATGTCATAAGATTTCAATTTTGAATAGCATAAGGCAGTTACCAAATATTATTAATTCGGTTCCACTGCACGTTTCTCCTACTTGCAAATAGCTTCAATTTTGTGTATAACTATTGTATGTACATTTCAAATATGAAAGCTGGAATCGGTGACAGACTGCAAAATACAAAAGAAAAGCCTGCTATGCATGGACTTCTGATTTCTCACGTTATTGCTATGGTTACCACTAGACATTACTTGTCACAGAAAATGATTAATTATCATTTGCAAGTTTAAAATGATTTATAGATACCTACCTTGTAAATCTAATGCTACCATAGCAGTATCATCTTCCAGTCCTTCAATCACCTCACACTTATATTTCCCATAATCCTCCAGGGTGAGGTCTGCGATCACCAGAGAAGCATCGTTATCACTGCCTCCCTTCAGAAACACTCTACCCTGGTAGCCTCCATAGGCTTTCTTGTGATATCCCATGGAAACAAAAACGTCCACTTCCTTGAGGTAATCTGAAGTTAGCTTGGTCCACTTAATTCGGATCTTGTGGATTCCTGAGCCAAATGCTGTAGGGTCTCGATAAAATTTACATGGCAGTGTAACATTGCCACCTCGATGTGAGAACACCCTGGCTTGTTCTGCTTCCACGAGTAGACGGGGGCCATTTTCTGCTAAAATAAAAAAAATTAAAATTAGAAAATTAAAAAAGAAGAACCATAAATATGCTTTTAAGCTTTCTTTTTTTTAACAAAACAAAATATGCTATCAATACAAGGTATCTGACAAAGAGTAGCATTGGGTGATAAGCTTCTTTGCATACTTGAACAGTAATATTTTTTGAACCGCATAGAAAGATACCTCCAATACCTAGAGGGCACTTACAAGGTAGTCATGTCTTTTAAACCACTGAAAAAAAGAAGGATGCTAGTTATAATAGTTGAAAATTACTGAATATAAAACTCCACAGTCATCAAAGTTTGATAATTTAACAACAAATTCTATTTTTTCCTATATTTAAATATCAAAAATACAGAAACAAGACCAAGTGAAACGACATTTCACTTTTTTGATCAATTTTTATGATTTTATTTTTTGATCAAGTTTTATGATCAATTTCATCAATACAAATGAAACATTTCAAGGTAGGCAAATTTCTCTTCCCACCTGAGCTTTCTAATACAATACATATTTATTTTAATTGTAGCAAAATTATAAAGCAACATGATCAATTTTCACTGTACTATTCTGGCCAAAGAACTTAAAATATACTCACATTTGTGGTTTCTATTCAAATATACACTTGTGATATGCTATTCTCGAGCATTTCACACACGATGTATGTATTTTACTTTCACACAAAGACTAGACATCAGAAAGGTATTTTTAGCCAAAGCTTAAAAAAAAAAAAGAATCCCTCCAGGTTTTGAAATATGGTCCTCAAAACTGATATGCTGAAAGTATATCCAAAGTTATATTTATTTCCTGATTAACTAAATAATTGTTTCTTTGCTCCCTTAAATCTTCTACCCCCTGTCTTTGCTTTCCCGTACACCTTGTTTTCTACTAGATCTCATTCCCACCTTTCTTTTCCTTGCCCTTTGGTTTCCCTCCTCCCGACTCCAAGAACGAGGTAGCCTTTCAGAGAGCACTGCAATCATCGCTGCTTGCCAAGTCTTTGGGGCTGCCCTTCCCCAGGGAGCCAGCTGTGCTTTTCACATCTTGGCTGTCTCTGGGGTTCCTCCCCACCACCCAGTTAGCTTATTGTGCCTTTGACCTTGACAAGGTCTCTTGAGGGCATGCAAGATTGGAAAATGAGAAAGCAATATAAAAACTCCTGGACACAGACACACCTTCTCATCTACACACAGCTTTTGAAGCTTGCCAAAAGCTGCCTTGCATGAACCTCTGCTGCCCTTCCTGCCTGAGGCAAGTAGGAACTGAGTAAATCTCAGCTGTGAATCATTTAGGATGCACAGGTCAGGAAGAGCACCCACTCACCTCCAGACAGATCCCATAACTTATTTAATGCATACACAGGATTCAGATTTTAAAATAAAAAGTGTCCAAAGAGAGACACAGTGGTTATATTTTTAACATATACAATCAGAATGAGTATTTTCTTTAAAGATTATTTATTTATTTATTTGAGAGAGAGAGAGAGAGGGCACAAGATGTGGGAGGGTTAGAGGGAGAAGCAGACTCCCCACTGAGCAGGGAACCTGATTCGGGACTTGAAACCGGGACGCCGGGATCACCACTCGAGTTGAAGACAGTCGCTTAACCAACTGAGCCACCCAGGCGCCCCAGAATGAGTATTTTAAAATGGCCATATTTCATTTATAAGTCAGCCCCAATCTTCAGAAACTGAAAAGTTTAACAAAGCCATTAATGCCCCCTCTTGAAACAGATAATAAAATAAGAGGATAATGGCTTAATTAAAATGAATCCTAAATCCAGTTCACTAAGCATTTCCTTTAGATTTTATTATCTTTTTATTTAGGATCATAGAATCATAAGGCATGAAAGGTAAATCTCTCCAATATAGATTAGCTCTATATTGGTAGATACACAGGTAGCTCCCCTACCTGTTATCTTCCTCCTACAATATCCCTAATGGCTGCATCTATACATGTCCTCTTTCCTGGAGGAGGAAAGTGCTGTAAACCACTCAGTAATGCCTGGGAGTTGTAGGGAACATGTCCTACCCGGTACCTGGAAGGACACTTGGATGGTGAGCTTCCCTGCCAAGGCTTGACCTGAGACCTGACACAGGGTTATAGGAGGCTGCAGTTTCATAACTCTCACAAGATTTTTACTTTCAAGTCAAAGCTAATGTCCAAATCCACAGGGACAAGGGGTATTACAGTAGTTAGGAACAAGGGTTGTGATGTGATACCTTGTTATAACCTCACCTCCTCGATTAATAGCTCTGTAGCCTTGAGCAAGCTGTGCAAGCTCTAAGCTATCATTTCTTTCTTTCGTTCTTTCTTTTTAAAGATTTTATTTATTTGACAGAGATCATAGTAGGCAGAGAGGTGGGGTGGGGGAGGGGAGAAGGCTCCCCGCTGAGCAGAGAGCCCGATGTGGGGTTCGATCCCAGGACCCTGGGATCATGACTTGAGCCAAAGGCAGAGGCTTTAACCCACTGAGCCACCCAGGCACCTCCTAAGCTCTCATTTCTTTACCTGTGAATTAGGTATAGTAATATCTAGCTTGTCTAGCTGACCTTTTAGACACGTGGAGCCCTCACAGTCAGGTCTGATCAAAAGTAAGTGTGCACTCACCGTTAACTGTTCCTACTGCGTAGATCTCCCAGTTTTTCTCAAATATGATACCACCTGACACTGAGCATAATTTTGGCCTACATTAACCTTCCACTTACTTATAAAGCTTTGAACCATGTGGGCTGAAAAAATACATAAAATGCCACCTGTATGATAAAGGAGACATAGAAATTATTCTGTGGCTTCACATAATCATCAGGTGTTCCAGAATGAATACAAGGTCTGAGTGTTTCATTAATTAAAGAGTCAAAGCAAAGATCAAAACTCTTGTACAAGGGACTGAGACTTCTAATTTTTGTTCCCCTGTGGTTAACTATACATCATCTTGTAGTATTCTAGAAGTGTAAGATTCTAATTTTGGGGGGCACTATTTGCTTATAATCCAACATTGTGAGTATGACTTATGAGGTATAATATTGAGAATAGAGCAGATACCAAAAATCTACTGATCTCCTACAAAATAATTTTTCTAACAAGACTGCCAGAATGTCTAAAATTCTGCAATTCTTATTTTGGGGGAGGTATGGGGAGGCTGAGGCATGGAGATAATCAATGCCAGAAGTCCATGGCTGGAAGGCTAAGAAAGACATGTGATGTATAACACATCGGGTGACTGAGGCCATCAGTGTTCATTAATCTAAACCACCAGCATGGCATTGAGAACAATGTTTTTGTTAGTTTGCTTGTTTTTAGAAGATCAGCACTGCAGATCATAAAGCACTGAGCATTTTGGTGAGTGCCACCTGTTGCAGAACAAAAAAGATGTAGGAGGGAGCACTGGCCTGTGAGTCAGGATCTCTGGGTGTTTCACTGACTGGTCTGCCTCATGAAAACATTGACTTGGGATTTTTGTCAGGCTTATCATGGCAGGTAGTCATGATGGGGGTGAGCCAGGAAACACAACAGCTGGAGAGGTGAGAGGGCAGGGACATAGAGCGGGAAAGGGGATGGAGCATGAGTGCTCGACTGACCAACTTTGCCCCCAGTTGTCCCAAGTTTGCACCCAGCTTGCCTAGCAAGTCTTGAATCTCATCCTTGAATGCAAAAACCTGAGTGGTTTGAAATTAACGTTTAAATCAACCTGTTTGAGGTGGCTCCGTTGCGCAATGGATAGCGCATAGGACTTCTAAATCAACCTGTTTGATCAAGAGGCAGTTGCAAAGCAAATAAAATGCAAAAGCTAAAAATTAACCTTGATCATCAGAATAAGCACTACTTTTTAAAAAAAAACTTTTAATAAAAATATGAAGGAATACATAAAACTAGGCAGCATACATATGCTTATTTTGGAAGGACTGGTTTTTTTTAAAGTTTAATTTGTAAGTCACAGAAATTTCATATTTCTATTAGTGAGTATCAATGACAGTGACTTGAAAGATTTGATGCCCTTCAAAGACCACAGTTGTCTTGAAGGGAAACAGCAGGGCCTCATTATTATTTTACGAATTCTGCTGTGAAATCCAGGGGACATCATTCAATTTCACCAAATTATGAAAGCAACTCCATGACCAAACAACTCATCTTCTTATTGCTGTGTCATTTAGATGATCTCTTGCAAACAAGAGATCACAAGCAATTAGTTGCAGAGAAACAATGTAGAAATACGGTATTGGATTTTTTAAAAAAAATATTTTATTTATTTATTTATTTGTCAGAGAGATAGAGAGAGCGCAAGTGAGTGAGCACAAAAGCAGGCAGAGCAGCTGGCAGAGTCGGAGAAGCAGGGTCCCTGCTGAGCAAGGAGCCCGATGCAGGACTTGATCCCTGGACTCTGGGATCATGACCTGAGCTGAAGGCAGCAGCATAACCAACAACCACCCAGGTGTCCCATGGTATTGAATTATTATCAATTGGTCTTAGTTCTTTTAAAAGTATCATCATTTTTTTTTATGGCAGTGCATTGCTGAAGAAATACATATGACAGAAAAAAGAGAAGTTGTTATGGATTGAAGTTTGTCTTTTTACAGTGAATTGTGGATTGTGCAAAATAACCAGTCTTGGCGTTGGTTACTTTCTCATTGGGGTATAGATGAAGTAGGATCACGACTTTGGATTTCCTAGACTAATAAAATGTAAAACACAAAACAAGACAAAAGTGGGCAATATATTTAAGATGGCTAAACAAGGACATTAAAAAATATTACTCTCCCAAGGAAAAAACTCTACCAACATCATTTGAATCTTTTTATTGTGGTGAAAATGTACATAATATAAAATTTGCCATTTTAACCATTGTTAAGTGTAGAATTCAGTGGTATTAATTACCTTCACAGTGTTGTGAAACTACCAGAATTTTTCATCACTCTGACGAAAAAGCTAATTCCTTCCTGACATTCCAACCTGGTAGGCAGAGACTCAGTTGTCAGCTCCATTATGAGTCATTTGAGAAAACTGTACAAGGTTTAAAATTGGTTCCTTATTTTTGTGGTATTTGTTGTCACTTGGCGGGTTTGGATGTGTAAGACTCACACTGTGGAAGGTGTTAGTTTCCTGCAGGTAGACAGACTGGTGCTAGGCAGTTTCAATGGAGGTTTGCTTCCTCGCAGGCATTTTTGCTACAAATCTTCAGCTGCATAAATAATTGGCCATAAGGCAAATTGGCCGTAAAAGATAAGATGAGACAAAACACAACAAAACAACTGGTTGCCCATTTGGTTTGACAGTTTGTTGGTTTCATCCATTGGTGGACAGTTTGGTTTCATTTCTCCATTTATGCAATACTCCTGTTTTCTGTCATGTAAATCTTAGCCTTCATACAGTGACACAGAGTTTGAACCCATGTTTGCCATTGAACTTTGGAATGTCTGTCGACAGGTGACCATAAGCCAAGAACAAACAACAATGTAGCAGTCTTCGACAGTGCAACACAAAGCTCAGTTACAAGTGCTCCTGGGTGGCTCAGTTGGCTGAGCAGCGGACTCTCGATTTTGGCTCAGGTCATTATCCCAGCGCCCACGAGGGGGCGCTCTGTTCAGCAGGAAGTCTATTCATGTACCCTATCTATCTATCCATCAATCAAATAAATAAGACTTTAAATAAAAAGCTCAGTTATAAATATGCATCCAAGTATTTGGAAACTGGTAAGTCTCTCAATGAACGAGGAAATTTTATCAAAGAAAGAAAAAAATAAGCTGCTGAACATGGAAATGAACCAAGACCAAAATAAATAAATAAATACATTAATGAAAACCACACACACAAAAAGGCATAATATCATGAATGAGAGACTTTGAAGACAAGAACTTAGGTGTAATCCACAAAATAAAATCAGTTCTTTGCTCAGATTTGCCATGACTCTACACACATTTTAAACATATTAAAATATTTTGTATTTCATAATAAAATATTTTTAATTTTGTTACTCATATTTCATGCT
Source organism: Taxidea taxus jeffersonii (assembly GCA_003697995.1). Lineage (NCBI taxonomy): Eukaryota > Metazoa > Chordata > Mammalia > Carnivora > Mustelidae > Taxidea > Taxidea taxus. The sequence continues at coordinate 189,061 of ML093469.1, read as the reverse complement.
TCATTATATCCTTTTAAATGAATGTCCTTTTTAAAAAGCATTTTATTTATTTATTTGACGGGGTGGGGTAGAGATTGCACACAAGCAGGGGTAGAGGGAGAAGCAGACTCCCCACTAAGCAGGGAGCCCAATGCAGTGCTCAATCCCAGGATTCTGGGATCATGACCCGAGCCAAAGGCAGAAGCTTAACTGACTGAGTAACCCAGGTTTCTAAATGCCACTTTCTAAATTTTTTTTTATAATTTTATCTTTTGTGGCACAATTGCCTTACCATTAATCATACTATGAAAATGTCTGTGGCAAAAATGCTTGTGGGGAAGACACAGCAAAAATTTCAGATAGGAGCCAAACCTGCTGAAGGATGAGCAACCAAGATGGGTTTATATCCTTATGACTTTGCTTACCCTAATCTTCTGAAAATGATCCCTGTGTTCCTGGGCCATGCCTTGTTAACACTGTTCCTCCCACTCCAGGGTAGTGCTTGGTGTACAAGGTCTCTGTGTGTGACACAGGCTCGGGCTGCCTGGAGCCTGAGCTACCTGCCGCACCAGACATTTATATCATTACTTTATATCATAATGTAGCTCAAAGATGAAAACATTTTACAGGAACAATGAAACATACATACAAAAAACCCAATAAGCAGAATACATAGGTTAGACATGTGTTTCTAACTGTAACTTGTTACACTAGAGTAGAATACATACTTTAGGAAAAAATTAAGGAGTGTCTTACTCATTAACTTTTAACTCTGAATCATGATTTTGTTTCCTTCAGACAGGAATGAATCTAGTTTTTTCCTGAAGCTGATAATCAGTTGTCCAAAGGTCCATTGTTTGGCCATGATTCTGTTGGGTCTAGTCAGCTGTGCATCAGAAACTTTTATGAGGGCCCTTTCTGCTGTCCTGGCTGTCCCCCATTCTCCCCACCCAGCCTTTAGTGTCCTTTTGGAGGGCTGGTTGCTTTTAGTCTGTCAGAGACTGAGCTTGTTTCTTTCCCAGCTGTTCCTGAGCCATGGAGGACCCTGATCCCCTCCTCTGGGACTCAGCAGCTCCAGAAGAGTGGACCTGAGCTCTAGCTAGAATCCATTTTTGCCCTCTGTCCTCTTGCCCCTTTCTCACGTGTCCTTTCTGTCAAAACCTGTTGATCTGGCTTTCAGATCAGCTTGGATTTCAGACCACCTTTGCTCTCATCTGGAGTTTAAAGTCTGACCTGAAGACACATAAGGGTGTGTGTGCTGCTTACTGTTTGTATGAATTCAAAAGAAACAGTTACATTTACTTAAACTGTATGAGGAAGGATTGACAAGAAACACAAGAAACTAATGACTTCGGTAGCCTGTGGGAAGGTGAGGTGGGTATCTGGCAGAGGACTCCTGGAGATTTTCACTGTGTATACTTAGATATTTAGAAAAATTTGAACTATGCAAATATATCACCTACGCTCACACTAAATAAAATATAGGTGAGGGAATTTAATTGACAAATAAGTAAACACAAAGCTTTGACGAAAGTGTCTTGGGAGAGATACACAAGAAACCGGTAGCCACAACCCAGTATACTGTTGTGATTGCAGGATTCCATTTTTGCAGACCTATGGCTCTGCTAATAAAAAGCTTCTCTTTAAACATGTCTTCAAACATGCCAGTTTCACTTCATTTTCCCTCTTCTTTTAAGAAACCATTGACCAAGGTACTGATTGCTGTCTAGCTTTGACTGTAAAGGAAAAGTCCTGTGCTAAAAATAAGTTAAGTGAAGGCTGCTCTTTGGTGTAAAGTCACTGCTCTTTTTCACCATCTGTGACCTTGCCTTTTGGACTCAGAGGCTCTAAGGACACACCCCTCCCCACACTGCCCCCGCCCCCTGCCAGGGCTCACCTTCTCTCTAATTATGGTATCATCTGTGCCCTGCTAGCTGCTATCAATCTGCAGCTGAACCCAAGTGCTTAGAATTGGGGTTTCACAATGTCCTTAAATGGCAAGTGTCCTTCCTCTCAAGCATGTGATGTGCTGCGGCGCGTGCTCTCGGGGACTGACAGTATCCGTCTGCCTTCCTTGCCTTAGAGCTAACTTGCTTCTGTAACGGGAAACTGCCCTACACTACAGTATTGTTCTGAGTGATGTTTGTCATGAATGGGTACCATGTTATTCTCTTATCCATAATTCATAGTAAAAAATAAGGATAAATGTTATCATCGTTTTAGAGCCTACAGGTTGATCTATGACACTATTTATTTTAAAAAGATGGGTTTTCTGTTGTTTGTTTGTTTGTTTTGTTTTTGTTTTCTGGGATGGTGGAACTTTTTCTTCCCACAGGATGTCTTAGACAAAAGTTTGCCGCATAAATCTGATCAAAGGTGAGCTTCTTTGCTTGAAACAGGATCTGGAGCCTCCAAGCAGCTGTAGGCGATCCACTGAACGCTCTTTAAAAATCTCTTTTCTCAGAGGTAAACCTGAAAGTTGTGGTAGTATCCTGAAAAATAGTCTGTCTTCATCTTTTTTTCTAGCAGGAAGAAGTAAAGTGTGAGGAGGGTGTTTAACTCTGTCCGCTGACTGAGTTCGTGGTGGGCTTTGTTTTTCCTGATCCTTTTGGCCTGGTTTTGTGTGTGTGTGTGTGTGAGTCATAATTTACTGGTTAAGCTTATGGACTTCCGTGGCGTGTCATTTAACCTTTCTGTGACTCATTTTCCTCATGAGTAAAATGAAGTTAAGCCACCTTTTCCCTAGGTTTCTTGTGAGAGTTAAATGAGGTGATTCACTGAGAACTTAGCTTTGTGCCTAGCATACTGTGAGTGTCCAGTGGCTTTTACTGCCTCTTACTGAGGTCCAAAGCATGCCAGGTATGTAAACCGGCTTCTATCTTTGACTCAACTTCTCGCCTGTGCTCTTTCTGAAGACAGTTTCCGCCTGTGCTCTTTCTGAAGACAGTTTCCGGAAGGCCTTGGTTCCTGAGAAATCCATTATCTCATCAACTTTGGATTGTTCTTTTAATCTACTAGGACTGGAGCTCATTCAGGAGCATCACCTTGAAGCCTTTTCGAAAAAAGCCCAAATCTGTATCTCTATAATCCAACTTCTTCCTGTCTCCTCCATTGCCCTGGGGATTCCGGGCAGTCTTCATCTGGGGATAGGGACAACATGTATTCATTTACAGCTGCCGCCCCACCTAGTTCCTCTACCTTCTTGTAAGAATCCCCACAGTGGCCAGGTTTCCCCAGGAAACAGCAACAGTTCTTGGGGCACCTGGCTGGCTCAGTCAGTTCAGGGTCTGCCTCTGGCCATGTATCTTCACACGTGACACAAAATCCAGGCAAACTGGCTCACTTGAATTGTAAGACAGACTACTCATAAAGTAGTGGAAGGAAGGTGCAGTATGGAAGGCTAAAAGACACCAGAATTTGGGGGCACCTGGGTGGTTCAGCTGGTTAAGCCTCTGCCTTCAACTGAGGTCATGATTCCAGGGTCCTGGGATTGAGTCCTATGTCGGGCTCCCTGCTCAGCACTGAGTCTGCTTCTCCCTCTGCCTCTCCCCATTGCTTGTGTACTCACTCTTGCTCTCTCTCTCCCTCTCAAATAAATAAAGTCTTAAAAAAAAAGTAATAGGAATACTCATAAGAATAGTTTCCCCAAGGTCCATGATCAAACCTTTTTTTCATGGTGATTTGATTTCTTCTGAGACATAGTTGTAGTAATTGAATAGAAGAAGATGACAGCCATCTTTACACACTGACAGACTCAATAGTCTCTAAGAAAAGGCTTAGACAGAAGCTGTATTAGGAGCATGAGAATCAGCCTGCCTGAGTTTGAATCTCAGCTTTCCACTTAATAACCATATGAGTAGGGTCAAGCTTTGAACCTCTCTTAGCTTTAATGGGGATAACCACCTTCATACAGTGCTATAAGAGATGACCTAGGTAGTTCATTTTCTCTTGTGCATCACAAATAGTGGTTTTAAATGTAAATATTCACTAATTAATATTATTGCCATTGCTAAGTCCAATATATCTTGCCCCAGAAATAGAGACAATCTTTTTTTTAAAGATTTTTTTTAAAGATTTTATTTATTTATTTGACAGACAGAGATCACAAGCAGGCAGAGAGGCAGGCAGAAAGAGAGAGAGAGAGAGGAGGAAGCAGGCTCCCCGCCAAGCAGAGAGCCGGATATGGGGCTCGATCCCAGGACCCTGGGATCATGACCTGAGCCGAAGGCAGAGGCTTTAACCCACTGAGCCACCCAGGTGCCCCAAATAGAGACAATCTTAATATTGTTGTCTTCTTAGGGTTATCTGCTCTGGTTAATAATTTTTAGAGTTTAAATTTATCTATGATATCAAAGACTTATGCATAAAAATAGTAATTAATTCCTATAATTTTAGACTAAAAAACCAAATTGGGTTATCACAGTGATAGATTAAGGAAAAAATGGAAAATAACATTTGAATATTTTACTAATATGGTCAATGGCATTCTTAATATAAACACACTTTTCAAGGTTTTACTTATAATACAGGTTTCTTTCAAAGGGTACAGGGAAACCAAAACATTAGCATGAGTCATTCTTCTTCATTTGGCTGTAATTAACCACACACTCTTTAATTATTGGGAATATGTCTGTATGTGGTAAAGGGCTAGAGCTCAAATCTACTTGACTCTGTTCAGACCACTTCCACTTTGTGGTGAGATGTAAGGTCCAGTTATCCATAATTTGCAGAAGATGTTGGTTTTATACACTGGTATGGTTAATGTCTTCACTTAGTATGCAAGACCTCAAGATAATACTATCACAGAGCCAGTCCTGGAGGCAAAAGGGATCTTTTGCTTCTTAATGAACAATCAAATATAATGTGTCAAGTAATGAGTGCTGAAACAAATGAAAGCTAAGTCAAACGCAAATACCCAGGTGGGCAGGGCTGAGGGAAGTGATGGGAGCACCATGGTGCTGAGAACACCAGGGAATGGAATAGACCGTGCCATTGCTGTGTACGCATGCTCTGTTCTGGAGGGGAGCAGGGTACTGGTTCCTGCTGATGATGTCCAATGCGAATGCCGGTTGAAAAATAGCAGATCTTTGGACTTTTCAACAGATGCCAGAAATGTGGATTTTCATGCAAATGTCTCCTATTTTTAAATGCTTGCAATTAATTTAGATTTTTAAAAAAATACATGAGGAAAAAAAATAAATATGTGACCTCTGCATCCTCTTTTCACCTTACCTGTTGGTACTGAGCGTCTCCAAAGCTCAGACCAGGCTAGCTCCTCATCTCTACCTGCATTTCCCCTTCTCCAGATGTTCTCAGTGGGTCCGTGGCTAAAAATAGCACTATATGCTGATGATTCCAAAACTTTCTAGCAGTGTACTTTTCCCTGAGTACCAAATGAGTAAATCCATCTACCTGCTGGGCATATGTTGGATGCCGAAGGGACAATGTGAGTCCCTCTTCCCCTGACTCACCTGTCCTTTCCCCAATCTTCCTCAATTTATGTATGCCTCACCATCCATTTGTTTGTTCAAGGCACAATCTAGAAGGTGTGTTTGATATGCCCTTTTCCCTTAATCTCTATATCCAGTCTATCAGCAAGTATTGCCATTTCCTTTTTCTTTTTCCTTTTCCCCCTAATTGGTTGATCCCTCTCTCTCTCTACCACCCATCTCCACTGCTAGCATCCTAGCACCTAACATCCACACCACTATGATTTCTCACCTAAGCTACCCCAAGATCCTCCTAAGGATCTCACCTTTCTTCTTGGCACACCATAACCCAGTACTCACGGGTCTTTTGTATTTGTAAGTCATATTACATCACTCTCTTGCTCAAAATCTTTAACCATTTTCCCATATTTTTAGAATAAAATCTGAACTCTGTACTCTAGACCAAATATAAAATACTATGGCCTCACTCCTGCTTATTCTTTTTTTTTTTTTAAGATTTTATTTATTTATTTGACAGAGATTACAAGTAGGCAGAGAGGCAGGCAGAGAGAGAGGAAGGAAGCAGGCTCCCTGCTGAGCAGGAGCTCTATGTGGGGGCTGGATCCCAGGACCTTGGGATCATGACCTGAGCCAAAGACAGAGGCTTCAACCCACTGAGCCACCCAGGAGCCCCACTCCTGCTTATTCTGTCCACCTCAGCTAAAACCTAAAACCCTACTCTCTTCACGGTGAGGCTGCAGTCCCCCAGCTTCTTTCGAGCTTGAAAGCACCATTCTCTCAGAGAATTTTCGTTACTCACTCACCTGGAGAGCTCTGACCCTGGTTTTTGATGTGACTCGTTCCTGATTAATATTCAGATCTCAGCTCACAGAACCCCTCCTGACTCTGACTCCCCTCTAAAGCTATTCATCCCATGACCTTGTAGGGGCCCCCTCATAACATTTTTTCCCTTAAAAACACTTTTATATTTATTGTTTATGAGTTCATTTGTTTCACTGATTTAATTACATATGCAGGAGCTAAAGTTCAAGAAGCCTGGTCTTGAGGCGACGTTGATCTTAATATGTTGTGGGCAGTCTATAAAAACCTGTTACTTTATTCATCTTTTAGTATTCTTTTTACCTGAAAACAATCGTGTAAACAATCTCAGTGAAGTACAGTACTAACCCTCTAATCAGCTTTTCAGTACTTTAAGCCTTAAGACCTTTTGTTAATGATTGTGCCATAAAAGACAAAGCAAAGTGAGAATTAAAAATAATCCTGTGCAGGTTTTGGAGATTTAAAGCCTATCAGCATAATTTACGACACTTTTCAAGAGAAAATAAGAATCACTCATAACCCATATTACACTAGGGAACCAAATTTTGAAATTTACCCCTCAACTCTTAAAAAAAGCAAAAAACAAACAAACAAAAAAAGACCCTTGTGTGAAATGTTATTTTTTCCTAGTAAAATTATTAACCACAGATAATCATAGATCCATAGTGAAAAAATATAGTCATATAACTAAGAACATAAGGAGTTTATGTAATGCCTATTGCGACTTATAAGGAAACCTACCTAACTTTAACTGCCCCATCTCTCATTCACCTGTGCCTTCACTGCCATTCAGTAACTCTGAGCAAAATACACAAACATCATTCCCAGTGCTTTCTCGGAACAAGGCAAAGCAAGCACCATTACAAATAGAATCATCTAGAGGTGGGAATCTCCTCACTTCAAAGATATGTTTTCAATGGTGTTCTTATTTTAAATTTATAATCTCTTTCAGAAACAAGGTAAGAGACTCCTTTTTCCCACCTTCTTCACCTAATTGACACACTTGACTATAGGGAACACTCCCTGTTCTAACATGCCTTGTTAATTTCATGCGTGATGGACTATGGACTTTCTGGGGTTTTACCTGTAATGTCCTTGTCCCTTTTGAGTGGACAGTGTTTGGAAAAGTTTTAACTTGTTTAACTTAAGTTGTTCAATATACTTCACAGAGTAATCCAAAAGTGGCTGGAAACATCTTGCTCAGAACTTACACATGTGGTAACTAGTCACTGAGTAAACGCTGAAGTCAAGTAACAACATGTGTAATTAAAACAAGATTAAAATGGCTACTATTTGTATTGACTACTTGATAGTCATTTGGGGGGCACACATGTTTTTATTGGTATAACATACACAAAATATTTTTGAAGAAATTTCATAGAACTTTTAGATTCCTTATGCTTTTAATGTCTTCATTTTTTGAAATAAAAATATTTCCATAACAAAGATTTATCTCCCCTGGGTATTATCACTTTGATAACCTCTTAATTGAGTATATTAACTTCTTAGCATTTTGGTAGATTTTTCTATGCCAGAAGACTTTCCTGAAACAGGAATTTTCCACTTTATGTTTAAAATAAAAAGCCAAAGCAATAAAGAAATCTTAATCTATTTTTTCTTGATATCTAGTAAAGCCAGAGAAACAGCATGTTAAAATCACTTTAACATTAAGCCATTAAGCTCTAAGTCAGTGCTTTAGCTGAGTCAACATTGGTTCTTGCAAAGTTGCAACCAAAGGGAAAGGCTTCTTTATTTAATGGATTTTCTGGATACTTGGGAAAGTTTCCAGATAATTATTGGCTTCCCGCATGATTTGCCCATTTCAGAGAAAGCCATAGCTGGTAGTGTGAATTTGTTGTTACCTGAAGAGATTATTAAATGTTGGTTTTTATACCTGGAAACAGTCTAAAATGTATTGCTTTAATATGCTTTATAGCATAACATAGAATCAGAATTCTAGCTGTTATTAGTTTAGAAATATTCTTAAGATGCATTTTATGGATTTAAATCTGCTATGTGGTAAAAAAAAGTTCAGTGAGTATGGATACAAAGTTCTAAATAGTAAGAGTTTTTTTTTTTAATAGCTAATTACTCCTTTCTCTATAATTCTCCCTCTGTTTAATACTTATTGTATTCTTTTTTGTCACCTTTTTCTTGCCCAATACTCTTGTCAGCAAGCTCACTGAGGAGATGGTCTGTCCTTCCTCAGAGAATAACCCAGTTCTTTGCATGAAAGAGGCCAGTGTTTATTAAGTGACTGCAGATTTTCTCAAAAGGACACACAAATGCAGAGAAGACTAGGGCAGGGCCATCAGATGTAAAGTTGGTACGAAAACATACATATTTCTGAGCCCGGATGAAGGAATTTATAGAAATTACATATTAATCTATAGCCATTTCAGTCCTTGCCTTTTCTATTTATAACCCTTATATATGCATATATATGTTTAACTATACATGGGTGTACATCTAGTGTAGCAACCATGCAGTTGAAGACAAGGATTGCCATGTTTGACTTACATCTATAGTTCAAAGAAACTGCTTTTTTGGGTATGTTACTGTTTAAATAAAAGTAATAACAGATAATGCTGTCTTCTGTCTGTAGCATTCTATAACTTTCCATCAGTTACCATAGTCAGTAGTTCCATACTGCCTCTCTCACTAGATTAAAACTAGTCTGTCTGTCTGTCTCTCACTAGATTAAAACTGCATGAAGACAAAGACCCTGTGTTTTGTTCATCATTCTATCCCCAGTGCCCAATAGAGTAGGAGCTCGCTGTAGCCTGAATGTTTGTATCCCTTCAAAATTCATATGTTAAACAATGATCCCCATGTAATGGATTTTAGAGGTAGAGCCTTTGGTATGTGATTAGGTCCCGAGGATAGAACCCTCATGAATGGGATTAATGCCCTTATAAAAAAAAGACCCAGGAGGGGTCCCGTGTTCTTTTCCATCCTGTGAGTTCACAGAGAAAAGACAGTCATCTATGAACCAGGAAGCTAGCTCTCTTCAGACACCAAATCTGTCACTGCTATGATTTTAGAGTTCTCAGCCTCCAGAACTGTGAGGAATAAGTTTCTGTTGTTTATAAGCCACCCCGTCTATGGTATTGTCTTATAGCAGCCTAAATAAGTGTATATATGTGTGTATGGAGTACATGAGTATTTTTACGTATGTATGTGTATGCCTGTATACACATTTCCTTCATTGGGGTCTCATCTATCATATTCATATGGTGATAGTCTTAGTTTAATCTAATGATAAACCTGTGTTTAATGTAATTGGTTCTTATTATCGTATTTGGCTTTCTTTTTTTAAGATTTTATTTATTTATTTGACAGAGAGATCACAAGTAGGCAGAGAGGCAGGCAGAGAGAGAGGGGGGAAGCAGGCCCCCTGCTGAGCAGAGAGCCCGATGCGGGGCTCGATCCCAGGATCCTGGGATCATGACCTGAGCTGAAGGCAGAGGCTTAACCCACTGAGCCACCCAGGTGCCCCTATCGTATTTGGCTTTATGTCCTGTCATAAACTAGTAGATTTTAGAAAGGTCATCCAATACTCATGATGTTGCTAATTTTTATGATGTCATGACTAAATTAGCTGATATTTTATAACCAATAATTTCTAGATAGAATTATTAATATTAATTATTAATAGTGTATATGTTTATCTAAAGGCATTTTGGAAAATATGCTTGATATTTGTGGATTTTGCAATTGTGGCAGATAGCATTACCCTGCCTCAGAAATACAAAAATGAGTTAATTTAACTTTTGAAAACAGACTCAGAGTCCAGATGAGTTTTAAGTGGAAGAGAGGAAATTAAGCTGGACACACTTATCTAGTTCTCACAGGAAATCTTGGCTCTGTGGATGGTTTGTGATCATACATTATTAAATTCACTCCCCCTCCCCTTGATCCACTCTGCACCACCAGATCCCGACTCTGCAGATATTACATAAGGAACAGGATAGCATTGCAGTGGACATTTGTAATCTGAATACTCTTCAAAGCTTCACACACACATCAGGCAGATTGCTGCCCCCTGCCCTGGGTGCACTCTCATGGTGTGTAAGGTGCTGTGTGCAGTTTGGGAGCCATGCATATGACTGAATTCGCTCCCAAACTCATAATCATCTTCCTCATCTGCCACCCCTTGTTCCATGAACTAGAAAGACATCTCTGAGCTCTGGAAAGACTGACTGGGACTTGATTAGGAAAAGCGCCTGGATTTGGGTCCTGGATTTATTCCACAAATGTGAATTGATCACCTTCTATGTGCCAGGTCATGGTTTAGGTGACTGAGATACATCAGACCAAGATTCCCTACCTACCCTTGTGGAGCTGAAGGGCACAGGTGGCAGAAATGGATACAATTACATAAAATAAGTAGACTAGGTAACCAGTGTTATAGAGAAAAGTAAAGGAAGGCGTGAGAGAGACTGGGGTGCTAGAGGAGGGGGCAGAATGTAGTTGGCAGGGAGAATTCATTAAGAAAGTGGGAAATGATCCCAGATTTGAAGAAGGAGAGGAGATTAGCGGAGAGAAACTTCCCCTCAAAGCCATGCCACCTGGAACAAGCAAGGCAAAAGCTGTGGGTCTTTCTTTCTTCATTGCTATGATGGGATATGTTTGTTCTTTCAAGTTCTTAAATCCCATACATGATGATTTAACTTGGGTCAACCATTACAGAACGGAAGCAGTCATATAACGTTCATCTAGCCCACACCATGTGCCCTGTGTCACTAAATGCTGTGCATGCCACAGGATTTCAGAAGTTCTCATTATGAGAGTAGTCATTTGGCAGTATCTCATTACCCTCATTCATGTTAAGCACCTACTATGTGCCAAGCAGTACTGAATAGCTGGGGTATTCCAAAGCTCACGGTGTGATGAGGCAAGGGAGGCATGTTAGCACAAAGGAATATATGTTATACTGGAACAGAAGGGTTGTTTGGGGCACACACAAGATGGAGGGGCCAACCACACAGAGTGGGAGTATCCACTTTCAGTGGGGGTTCCAGATATACATTATTTTTTCCTCTTAATATTATTTCAAAAAATTTAAAATAGCTTATATGTGTTCACCTTAAATATTACTTAAGTTTGGAAAGCTTTCAGTTCCCACAAAGAAAGTAAAAATGATCAGATGACATTTAATACTATTGGGGAAATCTCAAATTGTGAAATTAAAGAGGACAAAGTAGGCAACTAAGAAAATATTTACTTCCGTAGAAGGATTTCAGTAATGACGTGGTTCTGTTAACAAATGAATTTGAAACATTGACCTTTTTCCACCAATATTTGTGCTCCCTTTTATATTTAAAAGTCATTTTTTTGTTGCTGTCATTATTTTCCCATGTTTTTATTAAATTCTAGTTAGTTAAAATACAGGGCAACATTAGTTTCAGGTGTGAAATTTAGTGAGTCTACACTTCCACATAACACCCAGCACTCATCACAAATGCCATCCTTAATCCCCATCACCCATTTAACCCATCCCCTCCAAGCCCATAAAAGTCAGTTTTCTATGATAGTTAGGAAGCAATAACCATGACAATAATAACTATTATCTATTGGAAGCTTATTGTGTGCCAGACTCAGTAGTAGGTAGTTTTCCGTGTATTATCTAATTTAATTATCACAAAGCTCTATGGAACCTGTGATCGTCCCCAGTTTTCTAGATGTGGTAACTGAGACCTGAAAAGATGAAGTTAGTTGTCCAAGGTCTAAAACCAGTAAGTAGCAGTAAGTCTAACATTCTTGAACTTGCCATTAGAAGACCCTTTCTTGAACACCAGAGGCAGAAAATGCTGACTCTCTGACTCTCTTTAAGGTCAAGCACTTAAATATTCAGTGTAACTATAATTGCTTTTCACTTTGGTTAATGGGCAAATGGTCAAAACATTTCTCTGCTGTCTTAAGACTTGTATTTTATAAAGTATATTCATCATTTCTGAACTCCTTCTGGAAATTGAAAGTCTACACAGAGTGTTTTTGGACCCGATCTAAATATTTTAAAAATTGTGCTTCTGTGTGATTTGGTATGCCATACAAAATTCTTCTTCTTTTAAAAAAAATTTTTTTTTAAGACTATTTGAGAGAGGCAGAGAGAGAGCACAAGTAGGCAGAGCAGCAGGCAGAGGTAGAGGGAGAAGCAGCCTCCCCACTGAGCAGGGAGCCTGATGCGAGCCTCAATCCCAGAACCCTGAGATCATGACCTGAGCTGAAGGCAGATGCCTAACCGACTGAGCCACCCAGGCGCCCCCAAAATTCTTCATAATGACCTCAAGTTTCAAAGGATTTATAAGTTGTTTGACGAGGCACCTTATGAAATAATGAGTATAATCCATTAGTTGAGAGTGTTATGGAGAAGACATTAACAAAAGCTACCTCTAATGATAGAAGTAACTGAGGAAATTACCCTTCCCTACACTGAGGACAGTATATGATATACAAGCGAATATTCTGACTACGCATTTTCAGCAGACTTCATGGACAAGTGAAATTTCTTTCTTGTGTAAACAAATTGGTTAAACAACAACAACAACAACAAAAATAATGGGAATGAATTGGTACTCATACAATTTTATTTAAAGTTGTGTTTTTCCCCATGGAAAGTTGGAAGAGTTTTCATCACAAGAAAATGCTTTTTACTAGAAATGCTTTGCACAGGCACCTACACTTGCTGTTTTTGTTCCCCCTGGTAACCTGACTTTTTTTTTTTTTTTTTTAACCCAAAGTAAGTTTTTTGTGCCTATATCTCTATGGAAGCTTCCATGACAAAATTGGGAGGAAGCCTTCAGAAAAGTAATTAGGCTACTCTTATGCATTAGACTCAAGAATGTATTAAAGGGTTGAACATCTCTACTATGGCAGCCAAGGAGAATTCAAGGTTGATGTGCATTATCCCTCCACTATTATTTAGACCTGGAGAACTTAGAGTACAAAAATAGAAATTTAACAAAAAAGGGAGATAGAAAAGGTGTTTCTCTAGTAACATGAATTTTGAACAATTTTCTATCACTGAGAGAAGCTCATACTGCTTATCAGTCCAATTCAGGAATTTGAGATTTAGATTACTAATTTAATCTTCTGACTGTAAAATTCATATACAATTTTAGGAGGATTTCAGGTCCTTAAATTCCTCCTGGGCCAAGTTTGAAAAATAACAGTTTTAAATGTGAGAAAATAACATAGGATTTCAGCAAGTAGTAAAGGTCATCTGCTTCAATGATTATCTACTGTGCTCTATCGTTTACTTCTGTGTTGTAAAAGGCAACTGAAATTATGGCAGACGACTTGGAGGCATTTCTCTGAAGGACTGAAGAAAAAGAAAGTTCAATCTGAGTGCAATCATAAAGGAAAAAGAAAACTTTTTATTAAATAAAAATAACAATGATGGGTATTTAGAGCAATTTTAAAATAAATTCCAGACCTAGGATCATGTCTCAAGTCACATTTCAGTATCAACTTCCCCAAACAAAGTATAGGCTTTGTAGTTTTATTACTTGAAAGCTGTGAGTAACTTTCTAAGAATATGAATTTACAATTAAAATGAAGTGGAGTATACAGTCACTTTGAAAAAAAATGGGGATTGTATGCAAATGATCTGGATTATTCTGATCACTTGTGTCAAAAATTCCTTTGCACTAAATTTCAGCAGAGTATATGGGGTTGGAAAGGCTGGAACAACAGAAGTTTTCCTCGCTAAAAAAACTTGAGTCTGACTCACAGTTTCATACTCTGGGTGCAATTTGGACTAAATGTTTTGTACATAGTTAATAATGTAACAAATTTAATAATTACTTGAAACCACAGCCAAAATTTATTTTACATAGGATTTAAAACTGCTACTGTTAATGACGAGGTATTACTATTTTGGCTGAATTGAATTCTGTGATTAGATGTTCAAGGATGTTCTCCTTCCTCAAGAAATCTCTGTGTAAAAATGCCGAACAGCCTTTGGGAGAGAGCTTTGATTCTACTATACACGTTAAAGAAATAGCTGAGTCAGCAGCTTGCATAGTAAAATTTATGATTATATAATTCCTTTTCACGGTCCAACATTGGAAAACATTAAAGCTGTGGGAAGCAAAGAGAACTGAAAGAGAGATGTCTAAAATAGCTAGACACTGTCAAAGTCAGAATCCTATTTGTGTAGTCGTAATATATGCAGGGAAATACTTCTAGCAAGACTTACACTATCATTTGACCTTCACAAACCATACTTTCCAACAGGGGATGGCAGTTTTCTGAGACTATGCTTTTGACCTTGAAGATATAACTTCATGTTTTATGTCTCTTGGCAAACTTATAATGCCTCTTGTCCCCAAACTGAGTTCATCTAAAATTAGTATCATTAGTAACAGTTTAAGCTGTTCAGGTCTATAATAATTTTTATTTTAATTATTCAGCATCCAAGGGCAAAGAGAGATGCTGCAGCTCCTTTAAAACTCTCTTCTTACTGCATAAGTCTCTCAGCTTTCCTAATGCAGGATGTCCCTCATCTGAAGCTGGGACTGAGGAAACAGCTGCATTGTACTGCATGCAGTCTCCAATCTTGCTACAGCTCTCAGCCTTAGGATTCAGCTGAGCTGGATAGAAATACGCAGGAGCAATATATTGGTCCGTGGGAAACGGAAGCTTTACCAGAGGAGATGGTCCTAAGGTGAGTTACTCTCCTGAACCTTAGCTTGTCTGACTTTCATTTTCACACTGTGTTTCTTAATGATTACTCTCACAGAGATGACCTTACATCCTAAGTTTCACTTCCTCTGTCTCCCCGCTCTCGCTTACATTTAAATAAACTTTATGCCCTGCATTCTACTTAGAAGACAGCCATTGTACTAAAAAGCCTTGAACAAGGGTATCGACCCCCTGCAGCTGGACGTTCTTAAGCCATTCCCCTTTGATCGTCCTCAATTCTTAGCCCTACTGAAATGCCACGGCAGTCAAACGCCCCCGGAAAGCGTGTTCACCAATTAACAGAAAGGAAAAGAAAAAGTCAATGCAGCAGAACTACAGTTCAGAAGCACCAACCAAGCATCCCAACTCCAAGGAACTTGCAATTAATTTGACTTTCATAAGAGAACGTGTGTTTTCTTACCTTGGATGTGAATCACTCTGTCATGATCTAGAGTGTAGTTGTCTGAATGATGGTCAGCCCAGCAGATTGAGATCAGCACCAGAAGAAGTAGCCTCTTCATCTTTATAACCCAGGGAATCTTCTTCACTGCGAGCACATCACATACAAAGAGGCTTGTGAGATTTGGAACCCTTTGGAGTGTTGCACTGCACTTCTTATTACCGCCTTATCATCAGAGAATGGGTCTGTAAAAATATTTAACCCAATCTGTTCAGAAAGTTACTGTAGCAGTCTTTGGGAGCTGAAGACTGCAGCTTTGAACAATTCCAGTTTCCTTTATGTAGCCAGAGTCCAAATTGTGTTTAACTCTATCTTTGCAGAATTCTAAATCTAGAAATTTTCATCAGTATGGTTCTGATATGAAGAATTATAGTTGGTTACAAAAAGATATGGCAATGATATAGAAGGACTTTAAAAATATTTAAGTCTCTGAATTGGAAGTATTACTTAACAAAATAACCATCTGATATATGTGTATAGGAGTAATCCCCAGTCTAATTAGGAACGGAATCTTAAACCGGGGCAAATAAAGAATATTTGCTTGAAAGTTGACATCCTCATTCATTTTACATGTGGCTTCCTAAGCAGGTTAGATTTACTTGTTCTGAATTAAAAAAAGAAGACCAAAAAGTCCCTGGTGTGAAGCAAAAGCACATTTATTCAAGATTCACTTACCATCTTAAACCTGACTTGGGTCAATGGTGAAGAGTTGAAAATGAGGGACAAACT
The DNA here is from genome assembly GCA_003697995.1 of Taxidea taxus jeffersonii. Lineage (NCBI taxonomy): Eukaryota > Metazoa > Chordata > Mammalia > Carnivora > Mustelidae > Taxidea > Taxidea taxus. Next base: position 172,936 of record ML093469.1, on the reverse strand, counting down.
AGGTTGGAGTTGTGCATGCTACCACTGCAGTCATCCTGATTGATTTTTCATTCATTTCTACCTAAAATGCTGACGAACCAACTTCCAGTGCCAGGTAGGGTCTCTGCAGCCAGCAGGGGCACGGCTGGCTGCAGGGCACATCCCTGCCAGCCTCCAGGGGAATGAGGCAGATGAAGAGCAGAACCGGACAGCAAAGCACAGCTCCGGTCCTAAGTCAGAGAGGCAGAGCCATCGTTTGGCTGTCCTTTATCGCAAGACCAATTTGAGAAAAGGAGACATGGTCCCCCCAAATTGTGTCATCTGAAGGACTCCAAGTGATGGGAACCCCATGACCTTGGCCGTGTCTGTCAGGCAAGAATCTCAGGGTTGCTCCTCTGCTTTAATGTGAAAGCTGAGGCAAATATTAACAAGGGCTTTCTTTTTCTCTCATGCACATAGCAGCCTTAACAACACTTGGCTATTTTTAAAACTGAAATTGCACAGTACTGGCTTCTCACACTAATTTGTTTTTTCCAGGAAAGCCTGACTCTCTGGAATACTTATTAAAGAGCTCTGAGTCTGTTCCTGGAGGTCCTTGCAGGCCAGCCTAGACTCGGGAGCCCGATGATAACACGAGTCATGGGCGTCCCCTGCCTCTTGGGGGACAGAGGCACCTCCCTGCGTTCTCCCCACTTGGCATCGCTGGGATGCCTATGGCTTCAGTCGTTCATGTTAGCTTTACTCCTATTTCTCTCTTCCTTATGTCACAGAAAGATCATGGTAGATGAGCAAATTAAGAAACTCACTTTTCTAGGAAACTGAGTGTCACCTTCAAAATTCTACCTGAGTTGCTAAACTTATGCTGTGAAGTTCACTTGCTTGTTCCTTCGAGGGCCTTTGGGAAATGATGATTTTTTTTTTGAACCTATAGATGTTTGTCTATAGAAATATTACTTACAAATAATACCAGTTTTTAGCCCAGAATTGCACTTTGGGTGAATAAACATAATAAAGGTGATCTTTTGGAATTTGGGGTGTAATTGGGGCAATTATATACACAAACATAAAGCAATGGGCAGGGGCACCTGGGTGGCTCAGTGGGTTAAAGCCTCTGCCTTCGGCTCAGGTCATGATCCCAGGGTCCTGGGATGGAGCCCGCATCAGGCTCTCTGCTCAGCAGGGAGCCTGCTTCCTTCTCTCTCTCTCTGCCTGCCTCTCTGCCTACTTGTGATCTCTGTCTATCAAAAAAAAAAAAAAAAAAAAAGCCAAACTTTCTTTAAAAAAAAAAAAAAGCAATGGGCAAACCAGAACAGGAGGAGGAGGTATGGGTGTGGCGCTCTCTGCTTGTCACAGGAATCAAAGGAAAGGGAAATGTGCAAGAGAGTGTGAGGAAAGCACATGATTTCAGCAGTTAAAGAAAGGAGAAATTCTAAGTGAGGGATCTGAAGAATAGAGGTGGAGAAGTTGCTATGTTGATTTTACCATTTGTGTGGTCATTTATAGCATAATTTATATACATACCCATACACACACATGCCCACATTTAGACTTGTGCATCCTACCACGACAGTCATCGTGATTTTTATTCACTTTTACTCAAAATATATTATTCACAAATTTATGTATCTCTTTTAATTCCATGCCATATGTAGCATTTTTAAAAAAGATTTTATTTATTTATTTGATAGACAGAGATCACAAGTAGGCAGAGAGGCAGGCAGAGGGGTGGGGGGGGGGAAGCAGGCTCCCCGCTGAGCAGAGAGCCCTATTCTGGGCTTGATCCCAGGACTCTGGGATCATGACCTGAGCCGAAGGCAGAGGATTTAACCCACTGAGCCATCCAGGCGCCCCCATACCATATGTAGTATTAAAAGTGATATCACCAAGGGTTTGTCCCATTGAATTAATGTATTAACTGTCCAAGGACTCCGTTTTCAATTGCAAATATCCCAGGTGGTGTGTGTGTGGGGGGCTAAATAATAATTCCAACAGCGGTTCCTTTTAATTGAAAGTCGATTGCCAAGTGCTATGCTAAGCATGGTACCTATGATGGCTCATGCAATCCTTGAGACTGTGAGACCAAAACTTCCATATTTCCTGATCCAGTTACCTTGCTGAAGGTCACCTATCTAGAAAGCAGTAAAGTTTGTATTCTCTTTCAAACAAAAGCAACACCTACTTTAAGTTACACTGACTTTTCTGAAAGTGAAGCTTAATGTGTTCTTTGTTTAACTGCCTTATTTAGGCTCTTTAACTTGAACCTACTATGGTCTTAAAACCATAACTTGTGTTATAGGTGAATATACACTTTCTGCCCCGAGACTTACTTGGGAGAAGTTAGATGGTATTTTCTTTAACATGACTGTGCCCTGCCTCATTTCTACTCATTTATTTTTTTTTTTTAAGATTTTATTTATTTATTTGACAGATAGAGATCACAAGTAGGCAGAGAGGCAGGCGGCAGAGGGGGGAGTGGGGGAGGAGGGAAGAGCAGGCTCCCTGCTGAGCAGAGAGCCTGATGCGGGGCTCCATCCCAGGACCCTGGGATCATGACCTGAGCTGAAAGCAGAGGCTTAACCCACTGAGCCTCCCAGGTGCCGAAACTCATTTATAGTACCATCAAGTGCCATGAACACTGCCTTGGGGGCTCAGTGTGTACACACAGGCATGCACACACACACACACACACACACACACACACCTCCCATCATCATCATCTTCAATTTAAAAAGCATATCGCCCATCTGTGATTTGTGATTAGAATAGAGGCGCATGTTGTTTGGGTTTCCTAGCACCCTGCCTGGCACTCAGGCACCCATGATAGGAGAGAGTGGGAGTCATCTTTGCTACCCTGGCAGTGGAGCGATTGTCTTACCAAAAGAGGTAAAACTAGACAAACAAGCCCTGGGGACACAATCTTCAGTGTTTAAGCAAACAGCAGGACAACTGAGGTACTGCACCTGGATGGAGGTTTGCGGACAAGGGCTGTGCTCGCGGTCTGCTCGCGCTGGGCCTCAGTGAGGGATGCCTCAGGCTTTGCCGGTGGTCATGGGAGTGAATTAATAGAGTCCTGTTTATTTGCATTTTGTAACAATGTTTCCTCTGTGTATCCATCTACATTAGGTAAAAATTTTTTAGTTTTTGATACGAGTAAAAATCTGGGAAATTTGGGGGACTTTCATACTACCAGTTACTACCAGCCTTGAACTAGTGCTCAGTTCATCTGCAACACACGCGGATGGTCCCTTCTGCCAGCCTCCGGAGCCTTGCTGCCTGAGGCCACAGCCAGGGTCATGAGCAGTTCACAGGGAAATGGCCGTGTTCTTAGTCAAAGACCTATGATAGGACTGTAATATTACATTTCTGCTTTGGCAATAATGCAACCACTATTCAGAAGCAAGATACTGGGGCGAACACAGAAGCATAATGGTTTGATAGAAACAAAGATATGCTCATACCAACAGTCTAATGGCAAAGTGGCCAATTGCTATTCCTTAAACACCTACTGTGTTATAATTAGTGTTAGGATGGCAGCTACACTTGTGAGCACAAGGTAACATGTAGACTTGTCAAATCATAATATTGTACACCTGAAACTAATGTAATGTTGTCTGTCAACTATACTTCAACTAAAAAATAACAATAATAACATTACTGTCTTAGGTAGTGGGGAACTAAGCCAAGCAGAAGGCATGCCTGCTGTTTTCTGTGCCGTGAGAACTATGCCACATATTTCCTGAACAGCTTCTACATGGCTAGGCACTGCCACGGGAGCCTCACCCGTTTAATTACTATTTCTCAAAACAACCCAACTGAAGAAGTATGTAATTTTTTAAAAAGATTTTTAAAATTTATTTGACAGATCACAAGTAGGCAGAGAGGCAGGCAAGAGCAGGTGTGTGTGGGGGAAACAGGTTCCCTGCTGAGCAGAGAGCCCTATTCCGGGCTTGATCTCAGCACCCTGGGATCATGACCTGAGCTGAAGGCAGAGGCATTAACCCACTGAGCGACCCAGGTGCCCCAAGAAGTATGTTATTTTTTAAACGATTTTATTTATTTATTTGAGGGGGGAGAGTATGGGCAGGGGGAGGGGCAGAGGGAGAAGCAGACTCCTCACTGAGCAGGGACCCAGATGTGGGACTCCATCCCTGGACGAGGGGTCATGACCAGAGCTGAAGGCAGACGCCCAGCTGACCGAGCCACCCAGGTGCCCCGAAGAAGTATGTTATTATACACATTTTATAATTCTGGAAATAGAATCAGTATGGTGGCGTTCCAAGCATGTAAAGTGAGGTCCTGGGGATCTGGACAGTCTGACCCCAGAGCTTGTGCTCCCCAGCACCATTCATGGGGTCCCGTGTGCCCTGAGGAACGCCTTCAGCTGTCCTAGCTGGTTCTGAAGGGCCAAAGTGACGCCATTCAAGGCGGCAGCCTTTTTGCTGTTTACATTAAGCTGAAGACATTCCAAAGCGGTTCCCACATATGCAAATAAAGGATGGGACAAGAACCAATAGAAATGGTTCCCACATATGCAAATAAAGGATGGGACAAGAACCAGTAGAGGGTGATTCTCCATATGTAAACGAGGGACCAAGTGCGAGCCAATCGGGGTTATTGCCCTATATGCTAACAAAGGATAGAAAAACAACCAGTAAGGAAAACTCCCTGTCAGCAGTTTTTCCTAACTGACCAACCCTCCTCGGACAACACAGCTTAAGTCACCGCAGACACCAATCATTTTCAAGGTCACCTACACATGTAGCTATGTGACTATGTACTTTTTGCGTGTAAAATTGCCTATATAATCTCTGTTAAATTCCAGCGGGCGCCTCCTCCTGAACTCTGCTGCGTCGGTGTGTAGGATGAGGCCGAGCTGCAGCCCGCCTGAATAAAGCCTTGCTTTTGCATTTCGGAACGTCTGGCTCTTGGTGATCTTTTTGGTGGTGGTCTTATGATCTGGGCATAACAGTTCTGTCAGATCTCTTAGAGTTCACGCAAGTCAGAATGCTGTCCCGCATTCCTCTCTCACTGGGTTACAAGGAGTAGCACTTAACATAGTGCCGTCTGCATGACACATGTTTGAGTTCAAAGTGTCAGTGCTTTCCTCACTATGTGCCTAGGACCCAGGACCTCCCTGGGCCAAGAGGAAGAATGGATGGAAATCTGGACCTGGGAGAGAAACAGCTGTTAAGGACTAAAGCAGCCAAGTCTGAGGAGAGTTTAACACTGTTTCAAGAGTTACCCCTATTATTATATGGAGGATGGTGAGAGTTACTTTTTTCCTCCACTGAGGACATAATGAATGAAACCACGTTTCAACTTAGCACTTGACAGAGTTTAAAAATTATAAGAATCAATGCAGAGGTTGCTCAAGATTGAGTAAGAATCTCAGTTAACAGAATTACTTTGAAATAGACTGAATCTTTTCCTCCTTGGTATCTTTTAAGTCTGATCTTGTTAGAGGTGGAGGAGGGTTCATGAGATCAGTGTTTCTTAAAAATTGGTCAGTGGTGCAGTGCAATGAAAACAAAAATACAAAAGAAAGAGGAGAAGGGACTGCCAAAGCATACTTCTTCACTAGGTTACATTAATTCATTAAAAAATTCGGGGCTTTTGTGAAGTAACTTTTTTTTTTTTTACCATTTTTGCTGTTAGAATGGACTTTATTTGGTGGAATTAAAAATTATAGGCTGCTCAGACTGTATATATTTTTTTCATGTTTAGCGATTTTTTTTTTTTAAGTGACAGCCTTGTGCTGGCTCCTCAGGGGCTCTCCTGTTGTTGGCTTTTTTTTCTGCTTTGAGTCTCCAGTTAATCCGGAGGTCACACCTCTGACCCAAATGATAGCTAAAGACTAACGATGCAAGATATTTGCAAACGACATATCAGATAAAGGGCTAGTATCCAAAATCTATAAAGAGCTTAGCAAACTCAACACCCAAAGAACAAATAATCCAATCAAGAAATGGGCAGAGGACATGAACAGACATTTCTGCAAAGAAGACATCCAGATGGCCAACAGACACATGAAAAAGTGCTCCACATCACTGGGCATCAGGGAAATACAAATCAAAACCACAATGAGATACCACCTCACACCAGTCAGAATGGCTAAAATGAACAAGTCAGGAAATGACAGATGCTGGCGAGGATGCGGAGAAAGGGGAACCCTCCTACACTGTTGGTGGGAATGCAAGCTGGTGCAACCACTCTGGAAAACAGCATGGAGGCTCCTCAAAAAATTGAAAATAGAGCTACCTTATGACCCAGCAATTGCACTACTGGGTATTTACCCTAAAGATACAAATGTAGTGATCCAAAGGGGCACATGTACCCGAATGTTTATAGCAGCAATGTCCACAATAGCCAAGTTATGGAAAGAACCTAGATGTCCATCAACAGATGAATGGATAAAGAAGAGGTGGTATATATATACAATGGAATACTATACAGCCATCAAAAGAAATGAAATCTTACCATTTGCGACGACATGGATGGAACTAGAGCGTATTATGCTTAGTGAAATAAGTCAACTGGAGAAAGACAACTATCACATGATCTCCCTGATATGAGGAAGTGGAGATGCAATGGGGGTGGGGGCTAAGGTGGTAGGAAAAGAAAAAAATGAAACAAGATGGGATCGGGAGGGAGACAAACCAAAAGAGACTCTTAATGTCATAAAACAAACTGAGGGGGGTGGGGGGGGAGGGGTTGGGAGAGGGTGGTGGGATTACATTATATGTTTAAATTAAAAAAGCTTAAATAAAAAAATATTTTTCATTTCATAAAAAAAAAAAAAAGACTAACGATGCATTTGAATTGTTCAGGGTGTGGAGAGACAATTGGTTCTTCACCTAAGCCCCAGGACTGATCACACACAATGGGGTAATGCAGAACTTCTTGGAATATACCCAAGCTCTAGAGAGGTCATAACTGGAAAAAAAAAAAAATCTTTGTTCAGTGATAGGACTCCCCTCAGGGAGTGAGTCTATACAAACTTCAGCTGAACATAGCATTTCCCCCTGTTATCTCACATTGCTCTATGAAAGAACCAGCTACTGAAGAAGCTAAAGAGCATTTATGATGGCCTGAATGAGATGGCCAGCCATAGGCCCTTTCTAATCTGGTCGTGGTCAATCTTTTGTTTTCTAGGATCCTCAGGACTCCTAGAATAATCTGCATCTTAAAATTTATGAGTTATTTCTTTTTCTTTTCTTCTAACATATTTTGGAATCACCTACTTTCTTTACATTTTTCCTCTCATTTTCCATCGTTTTATCTTTTCTCGCTTCTCACCATTTCTCCATTCATTGCATAAGAATCTCGCCCAACCTCTCCATTTTTCTCTCCACTTTTCTCTTCTTCCTATGTTTTATAATATTTATCACATTAGTTGATATCTGACAAAATCATATGATTTATCATCTTAACCAGGGCAGGAGAGGGAAGAGGAGAACTATTTCTAGCTAGATGGAAAACCAGTAGCATGTGTATTGGAGCTCTCCCAGGCAGATGGGGAGATAAGGTGTTTGTGTAAGGGAGGAAAGAGAGAATTTCATTTCAGTCCTGGCTCTACTTTTTTCTAGTTATGTGATCCTGACAGAAGTCATTCGGCTGCTTTTGGGCCATGTGTTTTTAGCTATCAATTGCAATAGTCAATGAAAATGTCAATGTCTCATACACTTTAGTTCATTAGTTACTGTTGCTATTATGTGATTTTTTTTAATTACCAAAGTGTTCAGATCCTCTATTCTACTCATATTGCATTTTAGGACTATCCTTCTAGGCAAATAAATTCATGGATTTTAAAGGGATAATATTCAGTAATGCTTGTTGAAATAGCAATTCAATTCACTTACTGCTTTTGGCTGGTTATTCTTTGCCAGCTCTTTTTCTCTCTCTCAGAGAATATTGATGGAGTTAGGGAGAAACTCAGCATCCCTTCATTTAATTACAGTGCGTTTGTTCATTAACCCAACCGCACCTGCTTTAAATAATTCCTGAGATGAGAGTTAGAATTCCCCCAAACCAGTTTTATGAAAGGATTCTGCAGTGGTTTTGTCTATAAGTTTTCCAAAACAAATTGAAAAAAGGTGTACATGAATAAAAGTACGACTTGTGTTTGGTGTTCCATAGTGTTCATTTCTGCAAACTTCTGCTGAACACCTGGGGTGTGTGGGGGAAGCAGTGCCTACACATATTAACAAGTGTAGGGCCTTTTCTTGTTTCCAAGGAACAGTTTGGCATTGCTGGATGAATAAATTAATGGAGTGCATCCGGCAGGATTCTGACCCTTCTAGGTTGCAAACTGTGTAAAACCCTAACCTTAAAGTGATGCTTAGAAGTTGTGAACATGGTATTCAAAATTTATTTGATTGCAGTACCTTCACTTAGAATTGTGTTCTCTATCCCAGCTCACACTGAGGTGGGGGAAGCATTTCTAGGTATAAGGAAGATAGTATTATATACTTATTTTCCATCTTATTTGACTCATTTTTCTACTATGAAAATAGTAAGCAGAGTAAACTAGGTCTCTCCAATTTTGTGGTGTGTCTTCTTCAGCCAGGAATCTCTTAAAAGGGGATAGTACCACTGGACAGGTAGTTGTCAAAATTCACTCCTATGACAGGAAGGAAAGAATATAAGTTGTAATTCTAGTAAAAGAGGGCTTTCTTGTCATTGTGTGTTCTTAGTGACTTTTGTGTGTAGCCGCATCACACAGGTGGGAGAGCAGCTGTCCGCAGACATTACATTCTGACATTACATACTAAAGATGTTTCTTTCCCTGTGCATTTACCTGGGCAGTCAGTAAGACTCTCCTCTCTCATCATTCAGGATATCATAGACTTGCTCTCAGTATATTCCAGTATTCTCATGCTAACTCTAGTGGATGATTCACAATATGTTGGAGACATGGGGCACCTGGGTGGCTCGGTGGGTTAAAGCCTCTGCCTTCAGCTCAGATCATGATCCCAGGGTCCTGGGATCGAGGCCCGCATCCAGCTCTCTGCTCAGCGGGGAGCCTGCTTCCCCCTCCTCTCTCTGCCTGCCTCTCTGCCTATTTGTGATCTCTGTCAAATACATAAATAAAATCTTAAAAAAAAAAACAATATGTTGGAGACAAAACTGGTACAATAGGTGGACGAGAAGATATATGTTCAAAGTTCTCAAACATAGTAGAAATTGCTCCAGTAGTTTGGTGTATTTCTGCCAGGTCTGTCTAGACATTATCTGCAGGGCTTCTCACCATCTACTCAAAAAGCTTTTCAGTTACCTGAGAATTCTACGTTTTCAGGGTTGGGCAGGAACCTGGCTTCTACTATTAGCAGGGTGTTACAATTAACAGGGTGTTTCTTAACTGGGTAGTTGTCAGTAGGGGAAGTCGATAAATACATTGTTAATGTATCAACAATAAATGCATTTTGATGATGATAGTAATATTAAGAGAAAATCAACTCCTTCCCTTCTATTTATCTTTGGAGAATGTATCCTACTTTTTGCTGCCCTGAAAGCCATAGTTTTACCCTAGAACATTAAAAAGTATACTATCATCGATATGAATATTATATTGCTATGCTCTTCTAAGTGCATCCTTCAAGGAATACAGAAGAAAATATTCATTTTCTATCATTACACATAAAGAAAATGGTAAAAAAACAAACCATGTCATGAAAAATTCTTAAAAGATAATTAAATCAGTCAGAATAGAAATTATCAATGTGGCCACTTCTCAGGCTCTGTTTCTTAATATTTTAACATGCTTAGTGCTGCCACAGTGTGTTGGCGTTATAAAAATGACCGGATTGTGGGACTAAGTCCACACGGTAGAAGTTATTTTGACTAAAATAAAAGTTTCACTAAAATTTTCTTCATTTCTTCTGGCCTAGAGTAATTTCCTCCCAAACCAGCAATAAAACGTGTGTGTGTGTGTTTGTGTATTATATATATACATACATATATATATATATATATATATTAGCATCATTCTGGGGGAAGAAAGTTTTCTCTAAAAGTGTATAAGCATGCTCTAAAGACTATTCTTGCTTGGCCTACTTGTGGAAGAAAGACCTTATTTCCTTATTTTATAATTTATTCTTTGATTCCATGATTAAAAATCTCAGTAGTGTCAACAACAAAGCATTATATTGAGTAATATAAAATTAAACTTCAAAATATTTTTTCTTAATGTATAAAATCAAATGACTTATTTTCATTATCAGTAATAATAAATGATTTCCGAACATTGAACAAGGAATTTGGCACTAAATTAAGAACTCTGCAGAGGTAGACGTATTCCCTAGTGAATTGCAATTCAAACAGAACTTAAGCACATGCATTTAAAAGAGATTGAAAGGCCCCCCTTCAACCAAAAATGTATAGTAAACAGGTTTTTCTGAAACACTATAACAGAATGAATATATATATATGCAAGAATATTAAGAGCTTAGGTTGTTAACTCATTCTTTCCTTAACAAATAACAAATCCCAAAACAGACTACAGCAAATAATATAAAACTTCTATTTTTAAAAAATTACTCATTGACATCATTTTAAAACCATGGAAAATAACTCTCTTCTTTATATTTTAATGTGCAAATACAAATAAAATTGACAAGTCAGAGGACTGCTCTTAAATGTGGGTTATGTAAAAATGAGTTTAGAATTGAGCTCACACGCCTTCAACTAAATGAACGCAAACCTCTACAGGCATTATAATTTGAAACAAAGGTTTTTAAATAAAATATTTAGAAGTGGGGGTTATATGAGTAGAAAACTCTTCATAACATCACTCTAAACTGTTTTTGAAAGTATTTCTCATTGAGCTAGCAAAACAATATTTTAAGACTTTAATTCACAATTTTAGCATTTCTTTAAAAGTTCAAAATTCGAACAGCTCTCAGGTAAACATTATATTAATACTGGATCTAAAAATACAATTGCATATCATCTGCAAGACAGCTTTGGTGGCATCACAGATGCAACAGTAACAAGCTTTCTACATAACACAAAATCCAACTCTAAACTCACCATTGGACCCCCCATGTAATTCTAAACCAGTTGACAAACAATAAGAATCAGGCAACTCACATACATTTTATACGGAGACCAGACTCTGAGAAGGTGTAGAAAGATTTTAAATATATGTCAATTCTGATTTTTTTTTTAACGGAATGCAAGGGACAGTTTTATGATCGACGATTTACTGAGGTATCTGGTTCTACTAAGTCATGATAAAAACAAAAAAATTAAAAAAAATCCATTAATGTTTGTTAGCAGCAGAAACTTCTGTCTCTTTTGGGCTTGGTGCAATCTCCACCTCTTTTGGCTGCCACTTTTAAGGTCTCTTCCAAGACCCTGAAGCAAATTTACTATTGGTTCACATCCTACGTCAAAGCATGATCCTCATCAGAATTCAGTTCCTTGGCTTATGAGTAACAAAGCCTGTTCTAGTCCAAAAGGCTGTGTCTACACAGCACAAAGAAGGAGAACATAATACTCTCCAATTAACTTGGCAGATATCAACAGCTAAGCTCATTAAATTAAGTTTCAAAATTGGTTTTATGAAGTGAGATACAGCCCAAAATTCACCTTGGTAGGTTTTGAAATTACAGTGATCTTTGAAAGTGTTTTATAAGCTTTTAAAACTAAATAATCCTCATTTATATCTTCTTTAGCTGAGCTATTTGTTTATTCTGAAAAAAACTAATACAATTTAATCAACCTTCTTTATAGGCACTGAACCTCTGATTTACTTAGTCACTTAGAAATGACTACTCTAGATCCAAAGGTATCTACATAATTTGTAACTTTCTTTTATAAATAATAATGCCATTTAATACTTTTGAGATATATGTGTTAGGCTTGTCTTTAACTCAAAACCAAATAACCATCTACATGTACAAAATGTAAAAATATGGGCAGTATTCTTACAAGAAGTAGGGAAAGTATGTACACCTAAATCTCAAAGGTTTTCCAATCCTTGAATACTATAAGTCACCACCCCCACCCTTCCCAAAAACCCTTCCTTTTAACCAGGCTCCAATTTCCCACCACTAGAGTTACCAACACTAAGTCCGCCAAAGTCTTTTCCATTTCAAATGTGACCATGGCTTTGTAAATTTTCAAGGAGAGTTTCAAGTCCATACTAGTGAGAGTAGTGTAGAGGTACCATTGCTCCTGGTTGGGTTCTGTCAAAGTTCAAAGGAAAGGAGCAACCATAAAAACTACCTTTCCTTCCATAATTTTCATAGAAAGCAATAATTATTCCATGAACATAAAAGATCCAAATTCTCATCACTGCTGAGCAAAGGAGAGTTGAGGATGATTTGTGTAGTAATGACCTTTGAATATTCTCTTTCACCTTATGAACTTTAGCAGGTACGCAGATGTTTTTATACCTAGGTGATGAAATGTAATCCTGAGAGTAGAGTACCTAGAAAGCAAGAGAAATGGTTGCATTGCACAACTCTTCAAAAAAGAAACTGCTATCCAAAAACCGCACATACACACCTCACACACAGCTTTCAGACACTGCAGTCAGACATTGGTAATAACTGCACACCTGAAAATAATTTGTAGTGAAAATAATTTGTAGCATATACCAAGAGAACCACTAAAGACACAAACGTCATGGGAAATAAAATGTCACTGGCTGATTCATACTGGCTTCTAAAAACCATGCATGCTTTTTGTAAGCAGTTGTTTAAAGGGCAAAAGCCCCTACTGCTGAGAAGCACTCAGAAGAGAAAAGGAGAGAACAAAGCCCACGAGGAGCAAGAGGGGCATGGGGAATTGAGTGAGAAAGAGAAAAAGAGGAGAGGGGTAGGGGGAGGGGAAGGATGGGAGGAGAAGGGAGAAGGAAAACACAGCAGCTGGGAAGAGCAGAAGGAGGAGTGTCCCTTTGTGCTAATGGACACCTAAAAAGGCAGCTTGCAGCAACAGCCCCTGGAAATGGGAGAAATGACTTGAACGACAGAAATCACAACAAAGAAAAACCCGCCCCAGATAGGCTAAGTGAACAATCTGAGCGGCTTTGGGGAGGGAAAACCCAGCCTTATGTAGCTTAAGGGCCCCCGAATTACGTCCTGTACCACATTTAGCCACAATTCAAGTAATTATCCACTGAGCACCACTTACGCAAGTGGAAATAAGGCTTCAGATCTCAAAGCAGTCACCCTTCAGGATGGCTGCGAAGGAGTAGAACAGAGCGGAATGCTAAGTGCATGGAGACATACTCAGGAGACTACTGGAGAAGGGGGAGGGCCTCCCTAGTACGCCATGGAGTGGAACCCTCCGAGGTTGTGCAATGCAGCAGCCTTGGCAGGCACCTCACCCAGCCTGGGTTTTACAAAGGAGATGATGGCTCAGCTGGATGGGCAAGACAAGGAGATAGAGATCAGGGCAACAGATACTGCTGTCTATCAGTATAGTATGTGCCGAGAAAATGAGCTGGGGAGCCCTGGGCCGCTGTGCTGCGCCAGGCAGCTCCGAGTGCCTGCAGAGGAGGAGGAGACGCAGAATGATGACGTGAGAAGCTGGGGCCAGGTTAGACAGGCGCCAGGCCAGGGACCAGAAGGCCTTGCGCGTCACGCTCGTTTGCATTTTTTTTGATGCTAGCAGGTGTTTTAAACAACGCTTCACCACCACCACCACCACCAGTTGTTTACCTGATCTTTACGTATCTCAAAATAATACCCTAAAAATATAACTGTTAGAACCCATTACAAAGAAGGATTGTCTTAATCGTGTCCGGTATACTCCGGGTAGTGAGGAAGACGGCCAATGTTTTACAAAAGTAAAATGTAAAAATTTCAAAATATATCAGGCTAACTTTTAATTTTGGATTTTCACTTACTCCTCAGAAATGCCAGATTAACATAGATATTGCTGTATGTTCAGCATTAGTATAATCACGGAACACACCAAAAATTTAGTACATTTTCATATTGGGTTCTATCAAAAGATTGCCAACTAGTTTAAAGTAGTTCTAGGAATATTCTATGGGATTCAAGAGCAGAATCCAAGCCCTGGCATGGGTGCATAACTACTGGAATACAAGCTCCAAAAGGGTAGAAACTATGTACCACGATATCCTCTGGGACCCACTAGGAGCTCAGGAAATTGGTTTTGCGCCGTGCACTGCAAAGTGAACGGTAACCCCCGTGTTGTAGAGTAGACAACCTGTGCAACCCTATGCTGTAGCCCTCTAGATATTTGACATATGACACACAAATACACACAACTTACCTCTTGAACAAAGCATCACATTTCACATGAATGAAGGAAACACTCATATAATTTTCAAATGATTAATGAAACACCTCAAAGTGATTCCATGCTAATGTTACAAAAGTTTACACCTGACTGAGGATGAAAACCATCTTTTATGAGTTATGATATTTTATAAAGATACTCCTAGCATCTAGTGAATTTTCAGTGAGTGTACCATGAAGGAATAAAGGAGATTGGCATCTCTGCCATTCTAAGCATAGCTGATACAATTAACTAGATTGATCTGATCCTTTCCAGCCTGCCCCAACCTAGCTTGCCATGAGCAAATTTTGCACATTTGCTGCTCATCTGAAATGCCTCATCTCCTCTAACATAAAAAGCCGCTTTTGGCCAAGGGCATACATCTGCCTATATCTTCCCACCAACATGTCCACACATGTTTTTGTAGTCCGTTTGTGGGAGAACATAAAGCATAAAGGTGATTAAGGCATTGACACCGGCTCTCGTTGCTAACTGTCCATGACCTCTACCTCCAGAGCCAGTCTTCAGCTCATCTTATTGAGAGAATATTCTCATGCTGATAGAAAAGAAGTGTAGCATAAGCCACTTAAGGCTTGGTGTGAGTGGGTTGACACTTCATCAGTTTTTACCATTGTATTCCTTCAACCTGGTACTCTGGAGTGTCTGAAGTTGTACTATCACCAATGGCAGCGTCAAACAGATTAGGGATGTAAAAGGTAGTCAAATATGGGGGTTGGGGGAGAGAAGGAAAGAACAAGAATTGAGACCAAATTATCTATCTCATTTCCTCCTAGCTGCTAATTTAAAATTTACTTAAGGATTGTGCCCTTTGTTCCATTCCTTGCATGATGATCCTACGACCTCTGTCTTAAAAAGGGAAAGGTGGGATAGGCCAAACAAAGA
The DNA here is from genome assembly GCA_003697995.1 of Taxidea taxus jeffersonii. Classification (NCBI taxonomy): domain Eukaryota; kingdom Metazoa; phylum Chordata; class Mammalia; order Carnivora; family Mustelidae; genus Taxidea; species Taxidea taxus. The sequence goes on along the minus strand of ML093469.1, from coordinate 157,801 downwards.
CAGTTACTACTTGTGATGAAAAGGTAGAAGAGGGAAAAAGACAAGTCTGTCTAATATAATCACCTCAGTGAGGCTTTCTGAACTCAGCTTGTCTTTTCCTACACAGCTTCTAGAAACCTCACTTGGCTCGTATGAGAGGCAAAGACAGTGAAATCCTCAGATTTGAATTATTAACTGAGTTGGTAAGATCAAGATCAGCAAGGAAATGAAAAGGCTCAATATCATTGGACTTCAAGTGGTAATTTCTAGCAATGAATTATGAGGCCACCGTGTCACCTCTTCATTCTCCTAATGCTGACTGAAAATGGGATAGGGCAAATCCGATGCCCACACAGACACATGCTCCATCCCCCACCCCACCTGGCCATTTTAGAGACTCAGCAAATGAACTTAGGAAAGGCTTTGAATCCATGATGCAGGGGCTAAAGGGTGAGAGAAGAAAGTAAAGGCAGGTGGGGTGCAAAGTGACACAAAACAAAAGAAGGTCATCACATTTCAGGAAACTCAAAGCAGGATAAAGCTTATTTTCCCCACATCTGGAAGGGTGTGTTGTTTTGTTTTATTTTATTTTATTTTTTTTCATTCCTGAATTTCAAGGGAAAAATTTCATTCTGTAAAAATGCCATTGGGAGGAAAAGTTAATAGCTTAAGTTGGTTGTTTGTAAGTTAAAGTGGTTAAGGTGAAAGGTATTTTAAAATATATACAAAAGAGGAAATGTACTTAAAAACAATGAAAAGCCTAAAGCATAACTGTATAGAAAGGGCAACTGGTTATTAAAAAGATTTTTTTTTGTTTTTTTCTCAAAGATTTTATTTACTTATTTGACATACAGAGATCACAAGTAGGCAGAGAGAGAGAGTCAGAGAAAGAGGAGGAAGCAGGCTCCCTGCTGAGCAGAGAGCCAGATGTGGGGCTCAATCCCAGGACCCTGAGATCATGACCTGAGCCCAAGGCAGGCCACCCAGGCGCCCGTTAAAAATAATTTTTTAAAAAACACACGAAAAGAGACAAAGACAATGATCTCACTGAATCATTAACCTCAATGATCTTGTCAAGTCAAAATCAATTTTTAAAAACTGTAAAATTGGCAAATATTCTCTCAGTATGTAGTGAATGGCCTGAGGAGCCATCTGCTATTTCTCCCACGGAGAGGAATAGCATGGCCCTCAGTTAAGGAACCTTTGACCACAATTTGCATTTTTAGTGATAGTTTGGGCAGGTCTTTGCAAAATAACCCATTCAGCAAAAGCATAAATTTGTGTTTAGTCCTCTGCATAGACTGAGTAAGTCTCCATTTACTGGCATCATATTCAAAGCATTTATTCAACAATATTACAGAGGCAAGTATGTAAAGTGCAATCCCTATCTCCAAATATTTCTCAGGATTATGGAATCCAAACCAGGAATGACCTCTTTAAATCCCATTGGATTGCATTTGATGTCATATTAATGTGATTAGATTATCATCCCCCCCTCCCCCACTAGAATGCAACTGCCTTGCCCAGAGTGGGTATCCCTCCTCGAATCTCCAGCATGAAGGCTGGAAGAATGCCCTCATACTATTTTTCAACTTATCTGTCAATTTTAATGTTTTAGAACATCTTATTCATTAATCTGGATAATGGAATAAAAAAGAAAGTATCAGGAGAATTGATTAACTTTTTCTTTGTGTTCTTTGGTGTTCCAATATCTAAATTATGGAAATGCATTAATGAAAACATGTCCAGTTACTGCTCTTCAACTGACACATCAAAAGGCTGGTTTTACCCCATCGGTTTTCATTGAGGTACAAATACTGGAGAGACAAGAAGTTCTAAATCCCAAAATAGGTCAAGGGGGATGAAAAAAAAATTTGCCCTCATATTCCTCTCTTCCTTCTTTTGTTTCCATTCTTTCTTTTTTCTCTCATTAGAACACCCTGATGTCTGGGACATTTTAGCTACTCATGGATCTACCCTTCCAGACTCTCTCTTAAGACCTGCTGTCCTGACCCAGGGGAAAGCTCCTTTTTGACCCCCCCTGCCCTTGAATCCAGCATTTCATCTTTTGTCTTCTGTTGGTCCCTTGCTTCTCTAACAATGCCTTTGATTTTTATCTTCCACAGTGAACGTTTTAGGCAATGGGAGAAACATTTCCTTCAAGAAGTCATCCCAGTGCCACTGAGTCACACCGTCTACCTTGGCTGCCTGTTCTGAGGCACAGGCTATGTTTATGTCTGTGTAACAGAGTAGTTCCTGCCATTCTTTATTTGGTTCTCTTCACAAGTTAAACTTTTCTGTATCCACAATGGATCTGGCATGAAGTCACTGGCAGAATCCCCACCTTAGGAAGCCCTCATTCTCAATTGTATAATGAAGTTGCTTCAAAATACTACCATAATTTGGCAAAGCAAATTCTCTCCAATTATTAAATGCACATGAAAAACAAATGGTTGTTGACCTTTTTTGTGGGCACCCACAATTGTGGATAATTTCCTGGGATAGTATTTGCCAAATGCAGGTAGCTTTGAGTCTTTTTTTTAACTTTGGCTAATTCGTATTTGAGGAAAGCTTATTTAAATGGAAACATTCAGGGGCATCTGGGTGGCTCAGTGGGTTAAGGCCTCTGCCTTTGGCTCAGGTCATGATCCCAGGGTCCTGGGATCGAGCCCCGAATCGGGCTCTCTGCTCAGCATGGAGCCTGTTTCCTCCTCTCTCTCTGCCTACTTGTGCTCTCTTTCTCTCTGTGTCAAATAAATAAATTAATTAATTAAAAAAATGGAAACATTCATATAGACTGGGGAGACAATAACGTTGGAAAATGATGCATTCAGGACAATGATGGACAGAGGCAGAAAACTTCTATCACTTTCTACTTATCTACAGTGAGAAGTAGTTACTAGTAATTCCACTAATAAATTCCATTTGCCAACCAATGACCATTTGGCCAATAGCTGTTGAAGCTTAGCAGCACTGTGGAGAACTTATTCAGGCTTATGTACAATTCTTAGTACGGACATTGCATTATTATAGCCAAAAATGCCATTTAGAATGAGCTTGCCTGGAGGATTTGCAAAGTCTACAATGGGTACACGGTCTACTTTATTTAAATTTGCTCAGTCCATTAGCCAATCATCCCAACTATTCGGTCCCTGTTTGTAGATTTTCTTTTTTCCTGATAAAATTAATTTAACCATCTTTCCTGTTTGGGGTGGATGGCAGGGAGGGTTTGAAGTCACTGGAGTTAGCCAAGGCCCAAACTGAACATTCTGAGCCTAAATGGTGACTGTTTCACTGTCCAGCTCTTTGGTAGACACAGCCAGTGTAGTAATGAAAACCACAGTTATAGGTATTTGAGTAGTGAGGATAACTAATAATGTCAGCTTGTCCTATGTTTCTCTGGAGGGGATAGCTACCTAAATGGTTATTTTTTCCGGGCAATAAATGGCCTTGCAACTAAAATACAATTGTTTTTCACTGACCAGCCAAGAAGTGTAAAAAGGAAGAAGGACTTTTTGGAGGAATGGAGTGCTGACCAAAACAGCTTTAACTAATTTAGCATTTTGCCTCTGGAAGGCTGTAACTGGCAAGGTGTGAGGGTGGTTTATATCTGTAGAATACACAGGGCTGATTTCAGTCTTGAATTTGGAATCAAATATGCAGACCAGGACCAAGTAATGGACAATTTTCTCAGAAGTGGAAGGAGTTCTCTATTTACTACATATCCTTGGATATTTTAATTTATCATACATTGACTTTCATATAGAAAGTAGTGTGTGTGTAGGCCTCTATTTACTATAAAAATAAGTAAACCAAGTGATGTGGGAAACAAAGGCAAAAGAAAAATTAAATTTCCTTATTATCTATAGCCCAATGACAAGTCCTTGAAATAGGCAGTGTGACATTCCTCTAGGATACTTTGCTAAGGTCAAAAAAACCTTAATACTTTGCTAAGGCCAAAAGGAACCTTAGCCTGACCCCCAGGATCCCATAAGTCTACTTTAACATGTAAAAATTCCTTTGGAAATTTCTTGTATCTCTACCACCCAAGGTATGTGTTGGCTATCATCTCCCAAGCATATGGCCCACTGATATACAGCTGAAGGGTTTCATGCCTAAGGTTTTATTACATAGTAATAAATGAACTTTAATTAACAATAGCTGGCCCCCTCAAGCTCCTGGAAAACTTGCTTCGAAAATTCCTTAGAAATTTACTCTATCCCTGGGTGCCTGGGTGGCTCAGTTGGTTAAGTGGCTGCCTCTGGCTCAGGTCATGATCCTGGAGTCCTGGGATCCAGTCCCACATTGGGCATTCTGTTCATCAGTGAGTCTGCTTCTCCCTCTATACCTCACTCCCTTTCATGCTCTCTCTCACTGTCTCTCTCTCTCAAATAAATAAATAAAATCTTAGAAAAAAATTTTTTTACTCTATCCCTAACCCCTCCCAACTTAAAAGTATATAATTGGCCATTCTGCATGACCCCAGTGTAGCTCTTTCTGCCTATGGGTCCTGTCCCTGTGCTTTAATAAAACCACTTTTTTGCACCAAAGACGTCTCAAGAGTTGGACTCTTTCCCACATCATTTGGCAACCACGAAGGGGGACACACAGTCTTCTCATCCAGACTATAAACCTTGGAGCAAATTTGGTAAGGACTTTCTCTTCTCTTCCTTAACTTTCATTTCAGAGGCTTTCAAAGAGTAAGGTCTTATTGGAACAATTTCATGTCAGTGGCTCAGGCTACAATCCTCTACTCTCGGCTACTCTACTGAGAGAAGAAAGCTTGACTTTTGGCTGGAAGTTAGCACCATGGCAGGGATGGTAATAAGACCCAGAAACTTAATGCCCTCTTTTTTTTTTTTCCTGTCCTTATCCAAAGTTGTCTGCCTTGAGCATGGGATAGCCACCTAAGTCACCAGGATAGCCGCCAATCATAAGACTCCCATGTGAGATTTCCTCCTCATTGGTCTAATGTGATCCCCTTCATGTCCCTGGCCTAGCTGCTTCTGACCACCAGCCATCTGCTTGGAACCATCCAAAACCAGTACTCAGTTGAATTAAAACCCAGCTGGGGATATTTCCTAGAGAAGAGGGCTGTAAAGACTACATGTGTTGGAATATATCTTGGATCATAATGGAGTTCTATCTTTACTGTTTTTTTGTCAATGTCCTCTACCAACACCTTAAGCCACAAAACTGGGTAATTTCCCCTTGTAAAGCTTTTCTAGTGTTTTCCATGGGTTAAAAATGGCAGGTTCTGCAAGGCAAGGTAAAATAAGGCATGACTCTTATGGCAAGGCAATAACACAGTCTTCAGGGCATGGGATGGCATGGCGTGGTATTTTCTAGGCACCCATCTGTAGCCTAGGATGCAGTGGAAAAGCAGGGCACACTAGCATCTCTTTGACAGGGCCTTTTAAGGCAGGAATGACTTCATGGTAAGGCAGGATGGTGATCAATAGCGATTTTTGTTAGATGGATGCCTCCGATCACTTTGACACACAGAATCCTTGACTTATCCACATGGGGTACCACCCGGGAGTCGGGGGCAATTTTTGGTAATGGACTTTCTCTACTTTTCTGTGAGTTTGGCTTCAATAGGCTTCTTTAGTCTCCAAGGACTCTCCCTTGGGATGCCTTTTAATCCACTAGAAACAATTTGAATTGCAAAATTTAGGAAGGAACTCATCTCCTTGCTCAGCATGGCCTCAGAATCTATCAGATCTCTCCTGCAGCAATCAGGGAAGAATATGTTTGGTCAGTAACCAGACTAGTCAACTCCATCCTGACACACTGGATGAAAATTATCTAAATAGGTCTCCTCCTGATTGAACCCAGGTTGGAGGAAACACAGGCCATCTGTAATGAAGGGGATGCTGACTCTCTGTCACTGTTCTGGTTCCTAATAGAAGTGGGGTTTCTCCCTCATTTCCCAGGTTAATAGCTGTAATTGGAGCCAACTTTGGTTAGTCTACCTCAGGACTGGGACTTTAAGGAAAATTCCCAAGCAGCTGATGATACTCCCTTTGTTTTGGGGAAGTTCCATCTTCTCCCAGCAGAGAAGGACTGCGAATTTCCACACTGGTGGAAAAAACCATGCTGTCTGTTCATCTCTTTGAGCTGAGGAGGTTTAGAACCTGGAACCCTCTTTCTCTGCCTTCTGGCAGCACTCTGCCTCTTCTGCCTCCCCCGCTCCATCTCCTGCCTCTGTGTGGCCTGCACGTACTGCCCACTTCTGATTTCCCCACCGGTGCCCCAGGTAAAAATTTAAAAGGAGAACATAATGATTGATTTTTTCCCCCCTAAGATTTTATTTATTTATTTGAGAGAAAGCAAGCAAGAGAGAGAGGATGACTGGGGAGGGGCAGAGGGAGAAGAAGCAGACTCCCCGCTGAGCAAGGAGCCTTTTGTGGGGCTTGATTCCAGGACCCCGGGATCTGGATCATGACCTGAGCCAAAGGCAGACACTTAGCTGACCGAGCCACCCAGGCAACCCCCAGTTGATTGACTTTTAAGTGGTCTCAGGTGGGACATAATTCAGTATTTAAACGAAGTTAAGTTTGGTTTAATTGAAATAAGTATGTCTTTGGAGATACCGGCTTTAAACATCAAACTTATTCTATCTAGGTTTGTTGAAAACCAGATAAGCTTGTGTTATCTCTTGCAATTTGTTAGCAAAAAGATGACTTAAAATGATGGTTAATCTCATCGGTGTCAGAGTTTTCATGGGTAATTGTTAAGAAAGCTTTTAGTCTTTGGTAAACTGAAACTGTAAATTTTGCTTGGGTGATAAATGGGATTAAATTCATTGGACATCTAGGTCTTTCCAAAATAGGAAAAAGTGCCAAAGCATTGATTAGTGGATATAGATTTGTGCTTTTGGCTTCCTATCGCAAAGAAACTAAGGATATTTGGGTCTGTTGGTAAAAATGTTTGTGCTTAACTTATTCATAAATTTCCTGTCTAAAGAATTCTGGTGTGGGGTGCCTGGGTGGCTCAGTGGGTTAAAGCCTCTGTCTTCAGCTCAGGTCATGATCCCAGGGTACTGGGATCGAGCCCACATTGGGCTCTCTGCTCAACGGAGAGCCTGCTTCCCTGCCCCCTGCCTTCTCTGCCTGTCTCTCTGCCTACTTGTGATCTGTCTGTCAAATAAATAAATAAAATCTTAAAAAAAAAAAAGATAGAGATAGAAAATTCTGTATTAATAAACAAAAAATCACTAAATTACAATTCATTCTTTGTTTGCTTCAAAGTTAAAGAACTAATACTATTTTATATTTACAGTATTATTAGTTCACTATTTTCTTCAAAGAGCTATTTTTTTAAAAGACCACCCAGAAGTTTGAACTAATTGAGGAAGCAATCTTCAGCTTACTTAAGAGGAAAGATTGCATGGGACACATTCCTGGCACTTGTCCTCTCTCATATCTATTTGGATATAATGCAAAGGATAATAATTTTGAAAATAGCTTGGTCTTTTCTTTTTGCCCTTAAAAACCCAAAGCATCCATAGTTAAGAATCTCGGATGCTTTTTTCAGAGAAATTGTTTCATAATTTGAGGTTTAGAAATGCCAGGAATAAACGAGCCACCCAAGGAGATCATAAAAGCCAAAGTCACAGATGTAGAAACAGGTTTTTAATCGTGTGATGAATCTGAGTTTGGGGAAAGTGCAAGATGTTATTCAAAGTAGAGTATTTAGGCCATGGAATTCTCATTAGCTGTTTGGTCATGAGAGAAACATCTGTAAATGGGGACTAAAAGGCTTTATGAAAAAATATTGAGGGAACACACTGAAAACTAGAATAAGAAAAATGTGGAGTAATTTATATTTAGAACCAAGTTAATGCTATTTTCTTAAGTACCATTGTAGCATCTTAGGGTTTTTACATATCTAAGGACACACAAGTCTTTTTTTATAGTTTTTTCCCCCAATTTTTCTTTCTTAAATTATGATATTTGTGTGCCTTTAATTTTCTCCTCTCAGGGAAAAGCTATCCGATATAATTCAGATGTTGGTAAAAAAGTTGAAAACTATATAATTACTTGTTATATATTCAAACATGTTAAAATGATTAATTACCAAATAAATCCTTTAATACTATCCTGTTACCTTTATTAAAATAAGTCACATATTTTTCTTATTATAAGTTCCTATGTATGTGAGTATTATTTTAGAAAACTACAAAAATGAGGAAGAGAAAAATATGAAAATAAGACCATGTAGAACTTCTGTTTCTGATCAAGATGTAGTAAGAGGGGAAGGATTTACCATTATAAAATAACTAAAAATAAAATGGACAAAATATAGAAAAAAATACAAAACTCAAAATATTGAGGTGTGCTGTGTGATTGTCTCAGGTTATGGGCTAAGGAAATTTTCTTTTTTTCAGTGCTGGATGATAGAATCTACACCAATGCCATTGGGAAGCCTGAATTGAGGGAATGGAACCCAGAGTTCTGGAAAGCCAAGGAAGCCAGAAATCACATGGCAGAATAATGGAGAGTAGAGGTAAGAAGAGGGGAGGAAAAGGGAAAGAAGTGGTGAGGAAGAGAAGAGTGGTTCACAAAAGAATTTAAGTAATCTCTACACCCAATATGGAGATCAAGAGTCACATGCTCTACAGGCTAAGTCAGCCAGGCACACTGAAAAAATTTTTAATGCTAAAATTAATCCAAAAAAGGAGAAGAAAAGAGGAGGGAGGGAATGAAAACTAGAAGAGGCAAATAGAAAAATTAGCAAGCTGATAGATTCAGAACCAACCATATCAATATTTATGTTAAATGTAAATGAGCCAAGAAAAACTATTAAAAGGCAGAGATTGTCAATTGAATTTAAAAGAAAGATTTAACTGTGTATTTCCTAAAAGATATTCGTTTTGAAGGACAAAAATAAATTAAAAATAAGAGGATGAAAAACTGTATAACATGCTAATGCTAATAAAAAGGAAGGTGGGGAGACTATGTTAAAATCAAACAAAGTAGATTACAGAAAAAAAAATCAGCAAGGAAAAGAGCATAATTTCATAATGAAAAAGTGATAAAATCTTTAGTAAGGCATTATAGTCTTAAAAATGTATATCCCTAATAACATGAAGATGTTAACCTGATACAACTGTAAGAAGAGATTAGAACATCTCTTTATCAATAATTTATAGAGAAAGTAGTCAGAAAAATCAGTAAACATGTAAAAGACTTGGAAACTATAAATCAACCTGATCTCACTGATAGTGTACAACATTCTTTCAATAACAGCATAATATATATTCCTTTCAAGTGTATATCAGGCATGTACCAGTATTCTACAAGATATTACATTCTAGGCCATAGAATAATTCTCAATAAATGTAGAAGGATCCAACTCATGCAAAATATCCTCCTCACCATAGTAGAATTAAGTTAGAAATCAACAGCAAAAGGAGAGATGGATACATAAATCAATGGAACAGGATAGAGAGTCCAGAAATAAACCCAAACTTATATGGTTAATTAATCTATAACAAATGAGTCAAGAATATATAATGGAGAAAAGACAGTCTTTTCAATTAAATGTCTTGGAAAACCTGGACATCTAAATGTGAAGAAAGGAAGGAAGGAAGAAGGAAGAAAGAAGGAAAGAAACTGGATCACTTTCTTATAAAATATTAGTGAAAATATTCAAAATGAATTAATGACCTAAATGTTAGCCCTGAAAACATAAAATTTATAAAAGAAAGTATGGGGCGCCTGGGTGGCTCAGTGGGTTAAAGCCTCTGCCTTCGGCTCGGGTCATGGTCTCAGGGGCCTGGGATCAAGCCCCACATCCGGCTCTCTGCTCAGCGGGGAGCCTGCTTCTTCCTCTCTCTGTCTGCCTGCCTCTCTGCCTACTTGTGATCTCTATCTGTAAATAAATAAATAAAATCTAAAAAAAAAAAAAAAGAAAGTATGGGCAGTAAGCTCTTGGACATTACCCTTAGCAACATATTTATGGGTATATCTCCCCAGTGAAGGGAAACAATAGAAATAAACAACCTGGGACTACATCAAAATTAAAAGCTTTTGCAAAGCAAAAGAAACCATCAATGAAATGAAAATGCAACCTACTGAATACACAGAGAGATTTGCAAACAATATATCTGATGAGGGGTTGAATCCAAAATAGATGAAGAACTTATATAACATAACACCAAAAAACCCCAAATAACCTGATTTAAAAATGGGCAGATGATCTGAATAGACAGTTATCCAAAGAAGACATGCAGATGTTCAACATCACTAATCATCAGGAAAATATAAATTAGAACGACAATGAGATACCACCTCATACCAGTCAGAATGGCTAGTATCAAAAAGACCAGATATTAAAGTTTTCATAAGGATGTGGAGAAAAGGGAACACTTGTGCACTGTTGGTGGTAATGTAAATTGTTTCATCCACTGTGGAAAACAGTATGGACACTCTTCCAAAAATTAAAAATAAAACCACTATATAATCCAGTAATTCCACTAGTCAGTGTTTACCCAAAGAAAACAAAAAAACTAACTCAAAATGAATACCACCACATATTGAGGCATTATTTACAATAGCCAAGATATTTATTCAATACCTATCCAAATGTTTAAGCCAAATACAAATGCTCCTTTTATTTTTACTGAAATAAAACCAAATTGTATGGTGTTTCAAAAAGTGATTTTTAGAAATTAAAATCAAAACCACAGTGAGATATCACCTCACACCAGTCAGAATGGCTAAAATAAACCAGTTAGGAAATGACAGGTGTTGGACCCTTTGTTGGTGGGAATGCAAGCTGGTGCAGCTACTCTGGAAAACAGTATGGAGGTTCCTCAAAAAGTTGAAAATAGAGGTACTCCACTACCCAGCAATTGCACTACTGAGTATTTACCCTAAAAATACAAATGTAGTGATCTAAAGTGGCACGTGCACCGAATGTTTATAGCAGCAATGTCCACAATAGACAAACTATGGAAAGAGCCTAGATGTCCATCAGGAGATGAATGGATAAAGAAGTTGTGGTATATATATATGATGGAATATTATGCACCCATCAAAAACTGTAATCTTGCCATTTGCAATGACATGGATGGAACTACAGGGTATTATGCTAAGTGAAATAAGTCAATCAGAGAAAGACAATTATCATATGATCTCTCTAATATGAGGAATTTGAGAGGTGGGGGGTCGGGGGAGGAAGGGAGGGAAAAATGAAATAAGATGGGACCAGGGAGGGAGACAAACCATAAGAAACATTATCTTAATTTCACAAAACAAACTGAGGGTTGCTGGGAGTGGGAGTGGGGATGGTGAGGAGGGATAGGGTGGCTAGTTAATAGACACTGGGGAGGGTATGTGCTATGGTGAGTGCTGTGAATTGTGTACTGATGATTCACAGACTTGTATCCCTGAAACAAATAATACCTTATATGTTAGTAAAAATAAATTTTAAAAAAGTGATTTTTTAAAATTGAATATAATGGGTACCTGTCCATTTCATTGAATCTTCTTTTACATGGATGCCAAAACTTTGTGTGTATAAAATATATATGCCAAAAATATTTTAAGCAATTACGTATTTTTTGATATTTAAGTACATATTTATTGTTTTTCATAAGACATTGTGATAACTATAGGTAAGATTTTGCAGTCTAAATTTATTTTCTCAGTTCTACAATGTGAGATTACTAAGTTAAAGATATACATCCACAAAATTGTGCAACCATTACAGCTATCTACTTCTGGAACATTTTTTACTTCTAAAAGAAATCTTATACCCATCATGGTCACTCTCCGTTCTTTGACAACCACAAATCTATTTTCTGTCTGTATGAATTACCTAATCTAGCCTTTTCGTATAAGTGTAATAATACAGTATGTGGTCCTTTTATGACTGGCTTCCTTCATTTAGCATCATGGTTCATGATTCATCCATCAAGGTTCATCCATTCTGTAACATATATAAGTACTTCATTTTTTTCATAGTCCTTTGTATGAATATATCACATTTTGCTTATCCATTTAGAAGTTGGTGGATATTAGGGTTATTTTTTCACTTTTTGCCTCTGATGAATAATGCTGATATGAGCTAGTAATGGAATCATTCTTTACCCATTCAACATTTCCACAAACAATGCACAAGGGTTCCAATTTCTCTATGTCCTCACTAGGGTATGTTTTTATTTATTTATTTTTTTAAAGATTTTATTTATTTATTTGACACAGAGAGAGGTCACAAGTAGGCAGAGAGGCAGGCAGAGGGGGGCGGTGGGGAAGCAGGCTCCCCGCTGAGCAGAGAACCCGATTCGGGACTCGATCCCAGGATCCTGAGACCATGACCTGAGCCGAAGGCAGAGGCTTAACCCTCTGAGCCACCCAGGCGTCCCACTAGGATATGTTTTAATTAAACAAATTAATGTGTGTCTTTTTAATTATATGGGTATGAAGTAGTATCTCATTTTTCTGTTTATTTTTTAAGATTTTATTTATTTTTTTATTTGAGAGAGAGAGTGCGTGTATGCACAGGGGAGGAGCAGAGGGGAAGGGAGAGGAAGAGGTAAAGAATCTCAAGCAGACACCACACTGATCCCGCTCAACATGGGGCTTGATCCTGAGATCATGACATGAGCTGAAACTGAGTCTGCCACCGAACTGACTGAACTATCAGGCACCCCTCATTTTGGTTTTTATTTGCATTTTCCCAGTGATTAATGATGTTGAGCAACTTTTCATGCGTTTATTGCTCAGTTGTATAGCTTCTTGGGAGAAATGTCTATTTAAAGTCTTTGCCCATATTTTTTTAAAGATTTATTTATTTATTTATTTGACGGAGAGAGATCACAAGTAGGCAGAGAGGCAGGCAGAGAGAGAGAGAGGAAGAAGCAGGCTCCCCGCTAAGCAGAGAGTCCGATGCAGGGCTCCATCCCAGGACCCTGGGATCACGACCTGAACCGAAGGCAGAGGCTTTAACCCACTGAGCCCCCCAGGTGCTCCTCTTTGCCCATTTTTAAATTAAGTTGTCTTTTTGTTGTTGAGTTGTAAGTGTTCTTTATATATTTTATTTTATTTTTTTTAAGATTTTATTTATTTATTTGACAGATGGAGGTCACAAGTAGGCAGAGAGGCAGGCAGAGAGAGAGGGAGAAGCAGGCTCCTTGCCAAGCAGAGAGCCCGATGTGGGGCTCGATCCCAGGACCCTGGGATCATGACTTGAGCCAAAGGCAGAGGCTTTAACCCACTGAGCCACCCAGGCGCCCCCTTTATATATTTTAGATACCATTTAATAGATAGAGATACCATTTAATAGATACATGATTTGAAAATATTTCTTCCAATCTATGTATTGTCTTTTCATTTTTTATTTTTTATTTTTTATTAACATATAATGTATTATTAGCCTCAGGGGTATAGGTCTGCAAATTGCCCGGTTTACACACTTACAGCACTCACCATAGCACATACCTTCCTCTTTTCATTTTCTTGACATTGTCCTTTAGAGCACAAATATTTTCAATTTTGATGAAACAAAATTTTTCTATTTTTTCTTTGATTATGTTTTTACTGTCCTATCTCAGAAACCATTGCCTAACCCAAGATCATGAATATCCATTCCTTTGTTTTCTTCTATGAGTTTTATAGTTTTAGCTCTGACATTTAGGTGTTTGATCTATATTAAATTAGTTTTGTGTATGGTATGAGGTAGAGGTCCAACTTAATTCTTTTGTATGTGGCTATTTAGTTGTCTCAGCATCATTTGTGGAAAAGAATATACTTTCTCTATTGAATTGTCTTGACAGTCTTGTTGAAACTGTGCTGTTGATTTTTTAAAACTTTTTGCATATTAAGGTACTGCTCCTTTTGTCTCCAATGCATATTGAAAACCTTTTCCCTTCATTTTGATTTACAGTTTTTTATGAATAGAATTATAACCATTTATGTTAACTAAATATATTAGTATTTTCCTCAATGATTTGTTCTGCCACTATTGGCCAAATATACACTTATATGTCCCCTCAGTAGTAGTTTATGAAAATAACATAAATTGCTATCAACTTTTTATTATTTTACATGGTACCTAACATGTATTTTCTTGGTAGATTCTCAGAACTACAAACACTATGAGAAAAATGCTATCAATCATTGTATTTTAAAATGGATAATGAAACTCAAGGCTTGAGTAATTTGTGCAAGGCATGCAACAGCAAGTACATGGTAAAATCTGAGTTGGAATTTAATGCAGGTCTACTTGAATCCATAGGACATGTTCCAAAATAACTAAAATAACTTAAATTGGAGCTTTGTTAGCATGGATATAAAAGTTTCCCCCAAACTATTCTAAATTTTCTAATCTATGATCTTCAATTTTATTTAAGGATCAGAATCTTTCAATTAAGTGAAATATTATATTTTAGTACAGAATATGCTATTTTAATTTTTAAAAACATGTTAAATAAATTCCCATATAATATGTTAGATAAGAAAAATCAAATTCACTGTTGCATGCAAATTATCGATAAATGATTACAAAATAGAATGCTAAGTCAATAAAATGTAAACTTTGTCAGAATATATAAAATAGAGTTGAGATTTTTCAAATATACAGTTCAAATTACAAATTATCAAGGCCCAGGATGCCGTTGGTTTACCTCAAAGAGAAATCCTATGGGTGATGCAGAAAAAAACCATGGAGTAACCAAACACATGTAAAATATTCAGTGCGGTGTAGCTTACCAGCAGTAAACTACTGAAGGAGTTTTTTGTTTGTTTATTTTTTGGTTTGGGTGTTTTTTGGTGGGATTTATTCCTTCTGTTCTCCATCTCCTTCTATACTGCCTCTTGAAATAAGCTTCCAATCCTTGTTGCAATACGCAAAGGCTTTACAGCATTCAAACGTGAAGATCTGGCCTTCTAAATAAAGATCCAGTCTGTTTTCATCTCCCTTCCCTTTTCAGTTTGCTGTTTAACCAGTTAGTAGTTTGCCAAGAGCAGAGAATCTTGAAGGAGATTATTATTATTATTCTTTTGTGAAATGTGTCCAAAATATTTTAGGTGTATTTATACGATGACTACTATTGTTAGGGTAACGTATAGAGCCTACTCATGCTGAATGATACCGTACTCTTGTCCTTAAGGAACAGATCTATAGTTCAAACTGTAAATTACCAAGGTCCAGGTTGCCCTTGTTTTACCTCAAGAGCGATGCTATGGGCTGTGTAGAAAGTTGCTCTGCCCCAGAACAGTCTTCCTTAATCAAAGGATTGTCAGCATTACACAGAGCATGAATGCAATTTTATCAAAATCTCAACTTCACAGGCAGTCAGTACAATGTAAGACGTTTTGTGAATGCTTAAATAATTTGCAATTGTATGTCAGGGCACAGATAAAGGGAAATGTTTTTACATAGTCCATTCAAACTTGAATTTCCTGTAGTGTTCACCCATGCACCAAAAATTTGGATTTGCAATACATTCTGATACATAAATGAAATGTATAAACAAAAAAAGAACAGATTCTTGATATATTTATAGTAAATCAATCCTGTTCCATAGTTTAGAGTAATAGGCTTAATCAGCAACCGATTAAAATGCTGATGATAACAGGGGCGCTTGGGTGGCTCAGTGGGTTAAAGCCTCTGCCTTCAGCTCAGGTCATGATCTCAGGGTCCTGGGATCGAGCCCCGAATCGGGCTCTCTGCTCACCAGGGAGCCTGCTTCCCCCTCTCTCTCTGCCCACCTCTCTGCCTGCTTGTGATCTCTGTCTGTCAAATAAATAAATAAAATTTGAAAAAAAATGCTGATAATAACAGGAGGATAGTTCAAGCTACACTTCTACTTTACCATTGGGAGCAGAACCTAAGAATTCCTTCTGTTGGTAGGCTACAGCACATGCTTTACTTAAAACTACACTTATTGGAGTGCCTGGGTGGCTCATTTGTTAGCATCTGACTCTTGATTTTGGCTCAGGTCATGATCCAGGGTCTTAAAATCAAGCCCCTTAAAATCCACACCGGGAGTGGAGCCTACTTAAGTTACTCTTTCTCCATCTCCCTCTGCCTCCCCCAAATGATAAATGAATGAATGAATGAATGAATGAATGAATAAAATAAAACTACACTGATCTACTATGCTGAATAGAAACCAGGATTTTTAAAAAGTGGGAACTCTGGTGTTCTAGGTACTGCAGCTGTCTCATCCTTGAGGGAACTTTTCCCCTCGTATCCGTTTGAGGTGGCAGTTACTGGCCTAAAGAAAAGCCATAGAATAATTGTTATCTAGGAGTCATAGATTATTTACTTTTTATCCTTAGCATGGATATTTTCATGCTGGTGCGGGCAAAGAGGGATGAGAGGAGACAGTGCATTTTTTTTCCCCCAGAGAACGTATAGTAATGCAAATTAAGAATACATTTTGCTTTTTACCAATTATAGTAAATTGGTATTTCCCTTTAACATTTAATTTTTTTTTCTTTAAAGATTTTATTTATTTATTTGTGAGAGAGAGACAGAGCACACAAGCAGGCAGAGTGGCAGGCAGAGTCAGAGAGAGAAGCAGGCTCCCTGCTGAGCAAGAAGCCCGATGTGGGACTCAGTCCCAGGACCCTGGGATCATGACCCGAGCCTAAGGCAGTGGCTTAACCGACTGAGCCACCCAGGTGTCCCCCCCTTTAACATTTAGATCTCAAACTCCTTGTACCATTTTGGTTTGCCTTTGGGGAATTTATGCTCTACCACTAATGGTAACTATTAGACCATGCTACATGTCAACTTTTGATATGACCTAACATTTCATGGATGCAGATATTTAAATGATGATACATTGCTCTTTTCCTTCTGCTATCTGAAGATTAATTTGAAATAGTAACAGCACATAATGAGAAAGTCACAATAAGGGAGTGTAGAAGATCAATGCCTTCTATTTTGAAAATAAAGTTTTTCAACTCCACATTGACATTTATTTTCCATTTCTCTGATGCACCAGCTGTTTGTTTAGTAAAAGGAGACCTTTCCAGTGACAAGGACATTATCTTTTTCATTTCTATAATTCTGTGAGAACTATCAGTCAGGAGGTTTGCTTTCAAGTCCAGTTAACATAAATTAGGTTTTTCCTTTTAGTCATAGAGTTTCAAGACTCAAAGCCTGTACATGGGCTGTAAAGATAATACCAAGAATAATTGCAATGTGACTTGGAGGCTAGGGGAAATAAAGTGATCTGCAGAGTTTGAGATGATGTGCCCCCCAAAACAAACTTTTATCGAACAAAACACACTTTTTTGCATTTAGAAGTGAATTGCCCAAATACGAACTAGGAAGATTGTAAACTTATCCAAGGTAGCGTCACAGGACCAGAATAGAACAAATGGATGAGAGTTAAGGGAATCCATTTTGCACAATATCAGGAATAACCCTTTGGGAAGTCCTCTAAAAGTGAAAAGAGTTGCCCTGAGGAAGACCTAGCGCTTTTGCCACTGCAGGCGTTGAAGCAGATCAACACTGTCTGTCACACTAGGGATTCCTGCAGTGGGTGGAACGCTGGAACAGATCGGGTCCTTTGAACTCTGATTCAAGTCTAACGTTTTGAGGTCAAAACTCTTAAGGAGTCAGGTGGATAAAATGATCTAGTAACAAGGAGGCTCTAAATTTGTGAAAGATGCATCAACGGTTAATTATAATTTATTAAATAGAAAAATGTGCCAAGTAGAGTAATGGTGGTGCAAATAAAATATTAGGAGGGAACTGAGAAAAAGTGACTTATTTCGGTCAGCAGTACGATGTAAGGTTGCCTGGAGGGAGTGTTTTCTATTAATGATCCTGGGAGGAGCCATAGTTCAGGTGGGAGGGTTCAAGTGTGAGGGATTCCTTCAGAGAGAAGCAAATGCACAAAGAATTAGAGTAAAACTGTGTGAAAGTTTGGAAAGAGGGGCGCCTGGGTGGCTCAGTCGTTGGACACCTGCCTTCGGTGTTCCTGCCTACTGAGTTCCATCCTTCAGTTATTCTCTTTAGAATTTTTTCTGGGTGACTGGTGTCTGCACTTTCCACTTCTTCAACAATGAGGTATTCCAGATAATCAAAATAAATTCATAGATACCATGAGATACTGATACAGATGGCTACAAACTTCCCAAACTCTCGTCCAGAATTTTTCCTAGACAGCAGTAGGACCGTACACCATCTGGAAGTCGATTGCAGGAGCTGAGTCACCATGAAAATCGATCAGTCCAGCTGCTTCAGGGGATAAGGGACACTGAGAGCCTTGTGGGCTTGAAGACACTACTCTCTCAGAGAAAGCAGGTCAAGAGGATAAGAGCTATCCAAAATCCCAGCAAGCCCACCTACTGACTTAGGGCATTTTCTAATGGGGAAAGAAAAGCCAGATTTCCAACTAATTTTGCTAATTTTGCTACCTGTTCGTCTACCTAAAATCCTTTGTTGCTGGAAGCTATTGACAGTCTCTCTTTGTTTTTCTCAGCAGATTTTCCATGCCATACCTGGGTGTAGGTGCTTGATTTTTGTTCTGCCATCCATCCTGTTGTGGCTTTGTGGTGCTTGAATCTGTGACATGGACAGTCACAAGCTGTTATTTCTTAAAAAATTATTTCTGCCCCGTAGTATATGATGTTTCTCCATCTGAGATGGCAATGTCTGTACCCCATAGGTCTTTTACTCCTCTCTCTCTGTGCACCCTGCACCCCAGTACCTTCCTCCCTTTCCCTGTTAGGTTTCAGACTGCTTTTTGTTGCTTCTGTTGTTGTTGTTGTTGTTTTTTCAGACCTATTTTCCATTTGCTAATTATCTCTTCAGTGTGTCTTAACTTTTTATAAACTCATGTATTGAGTTCTTCATTTTAGTTATTACAATTTCTTAGTTTTAGAATTTCCATTTAAGTCCTTTTTTTGTAGTTTCCTGTTCTTTGGTAGGATTCTTTTAGAGTCTAATTTCTTAAACATATTACTTACACAAAATCTGTATCTGGTAACTTTGATATTTAGATCTCCTATTGATCTGTCTCTATTTTCTATTTAGTATCTTGATTTTTTGTTTGTTTGTGTGTTTATTTGGTCCTGTCACCTGGTGTGCTGGGTAATTTTAGATGAGGGGAGGTAACACTGAGAAGGTAAGCTAGAACTGGTCACTGAGAACCTTGCAAATGATATTAAATGGTTTGAAGTTAATTTTCACAGCAGTAGATAGGTGTTGAAGGGTGTAAGCAGGCAACCATTTTCAGGTTTCATATCTTTTTGTCTTAAAAATATATAATTCTCCCTAATCCTGAGAAACATTGCTCTAGCTTCATCGGAAAGCAAGAAGATAGGAGAGGCAGAAACCAATCTGTAAGGTTTGCAGGCAAGAGAGGATGGTCACAGAGGGTAAGGTTACGTTAATGGAGATAGAAAAGGATGTATGTATTCAAGAGATATTGATGAGATCAACATGGTGACACCCTTCTTTATGGTTTTGGAAACAGAGTGGAGAGAAAATGGTGTCATTTACTACAGTAGATAAAACTGGGAGAAGTTCACATTTAAGAGAAAGAAAACATAGTGAAAACAAATCATCGGTGATCCCAATGATGGAGCATTCCATTGGAATCATTGTGGGAGAGAGCACATTGCTGTGAATTGAGGGGTGGCTGGGGTGATGAGGTTCAGAGTGATCAGAGGTAATTCATGAAGTGTGGCTCTGATGGGAAGGAGAAAGATTGGTAGAATGTATGGTAGAATGTATGTGAGATTAGGGAGAATTTTATATATATATGTATATATGTGTGTATATATATATATATTTTTTTTTTAATTTAATTTTATTTTTTCAGTGTTCCAAGATTCATTGTTTATGCACCACACCCAGTGCTCCACACAATACGTGCCCATCTTAATACCCCCCACCAGGCTCACCCAAACCCCCACCCCCACCCCTCCAAAACCCTCAGTTTGTTTCTCAGAGTCCATAGTCTCTCATGGTTCATCTCCCCTTCCGATTTTCCCTAATTTACTTTTCCTTTCCTTCTCCTAACTAGTCCATCAACATGTTTTTCCTTATGCTCCACAAGTAAGTGAAACCATATGATAATTGAGTCTCTCTGCTTGACTTATTTCACTCAGCATAATCTCCTCCAGACCCTCCAGAGAATTATATATTTTTAAGACAAAAAGATATGACCATAATTAAACACCGTTAGGAAGAAATAACCAGAGTGGGAGAGAGGTTGAATATGTAAGAGAGAAAAAGCTTAATTAATAGGGACTATCTCTGAAAAGACTGGGGGACATGGGATCTAGAGCTCAAGGTGTAATATCTGCTGTAGGCTCTTAGAGGTAAAGAGTATCTCTTTCTCCTAAGAGAAGGGAAAAAGGAATATATGGGGGTGCTGGTGGTCAAGGACTGGTTTTGGTGCCAGGACAGTGACAGAATTCTTTCTAGGTGGCTTCTGTTTTCAGGATGAATTAGGGAGGCCTGGACATCTGTTACAGGGGGTTCAAGAAATAAAACTTTTAAGAAATATGGTAGAACTGCCACACAGCATTAAAGATACAGCTGAAGTCAGACACAGTGGTTATCTAGTGGCCCCATTCTGCAGGGTGATATGGGCTTTTCCTAGCAGTTCCCAGCAATTTAGAGAAAATGTGGAAGAAGTGGGGCAATTAGATTTTCCTAAAAAAGGATTTGGGGCTGGTGGGCTCCTCTGCAGACAATAGGACAAAGGCAGTGAGAATGTGGGCAAGCTGATGGGCAGTAGAGGAGAAAGTGAAAGTAAAAAGGAGTAAACAGGGAGAAGGAGGACAAGAAGTCAGGGATGGCAGTTCTAGGTGATTTTGATGGACCAGTAGTCCATAAATCCAAGTATTCTAGTTTGGAAGACTGGGACTATGATGATTTTTATCTTATATAATAAGGCCCCCAGTTTGGTTGGCAGAGTCTTGGTCTATATCACTTTGCTGGAATAATTAGTCAGGTGCCCCATTTCATTTTCAAAGTGTTCCGGTTTAGCTAATAAATTATATGGTCTTGGTATCTATATAGAGATGCCATAGACCAGGCTTGGTAGACAGACTATATAGTAAGTTCAGTTTTAGACATGTTAAGTTCCAGTATTTATGGAAAATTCAGGTTGAAAGGTCAAGTGAAGTTAACGTACATGCAGATACAATCAAAATTCAATCATAAAACATAAAGTAGTACTAAAAGATTTATAATTTATTATCTTGTGAATCATTTACTGATTTGCAGACAATACATAAAACTTCTAGAAAATATGTGCGTTAAATACCTGAGAGTCCTTCCTAAGTATAACATGTGTGGCATTCTTTGGTAAAATGAAAAATATTAATCACCTGAGGAATAATTTTAACTTTGAGTGGTCAATCTGCAAAAGCATGTTGATGGACTGGTGAGGTTGAATTATACCTCAACACATCACCAGGTGGCAGTATAACTACAGTCTGACATAACATGGGTAAGGCTCCCTTTCAGATATTTCTGCAGTTAGAATATTTGGGAGTTTATACGCATTGTACATGTATGTATGAATGGAGGTTTTTTCATTTAAAAATAATTGCTTATTTTATTATTATTGCCAAGTTGAAAAGGTGAAAATTAAAAAGTTTAATTTTTTAATATGTACAATATATATATATTTTTTAAAGATTTTATTTATTTATTTGAGAGAGAGAGATCGAGCACAGGCAGACAGAGGCAGAGGAAGAAGCAGGCTCCCCGCCGAGCAAGTAGCCCGATGTGGGACTCGATCCCAGGACGCTGGGATCATGATCTGAGCCGAAGGCAGCCGCTTAACCAACTGAGCCACCCAGGTGTCCCTGTACAATATTTTTTTTTTTAAAGATTTTTTTTGTTTATTTATTTGACAAAGATCACAAGTAGGCAGAGAGGCAGGCAGAGAGAGGGGGGGGGAAGCAGGCTCTCTGCTGAGCAGAGACCCCGATGTGGGGCTTGATCCCAGGACCTGAGATCATGACCTGAGCTGAAGGCAGAGGCTCAACCCACTGAGCCACCATGGCACCCCTAATATGTACATTATTTTAAAACATTTTAGATAAACTAAAGCACATGATCACTAATATACATTCATGGCATTCTTAATATAGCCATTAGTATACAGGTTATATATATAAAACACTATTGTTATAGATGTTTGATACATTTGCATTGATTGGTATATCGTAGTTAGGTAATTTTATTTTGATTATCTTTTTAATACATTTAATTACTGAAGATAGATTCAGTAACTTCATTTGTTGACTTCTGGGAGAGTGTTCAGAAGTTTCATGGGGAAATTCTTCTTTGCCATATTCTGTAATGGTAACTTCAAGTGTAGGGTAGGGTTATCCCATTTAGCCAATAAAAAATACAGGACACCCAGCTAAATTTTAACTTCAGGTGAACAACAAATAGTCTCATTGGCATGAGTATGCACTATGAAATATCTGAGACATACTTATACTAAACATTATTCAATTATCCTTTGGATCTTATATGCAGCTCTAGTATAGGCGGGTGGAGGGAAGGAGAACTGGGGAAAAAAAAACAAGTTGCTAGGAAAACCAGAGAAATCCAGGTTTCTGGGCTCCAAATTTGCTCTAAGATTCGGAGGTCTTCAAGATCAAGGAACTAGGAAAAGAATTATAAATGGACCTGAACTAGGCTGCATTCTGTGGTGAGCTCATTTGTATGCTAAACTAAACAACACGGGCTAAGGTTAATCAGTACTCTGGTGAATTACCATCTACACCACACATTGATTACTGATTTTTAAACAACAAAATGCAACAACATATATTTAAAGCCAGCTCCATATTGGGCAAAATTGAATAAATAACTACAATTCAGGCATTTTGGGGTCTTACCCAGGTTCAGAGTTATCATTATGAAAATCAGTCATTAGAGTATCAAGGTTCAGAAATGCCCTTTTAATTTCATTTAATTCAACAAACATGTCTGGCACCTTCTATATGCAGAGGACTGACTAAGACTCTGAGACTTAAGATTAATAACACTGATGTTATCCAACTCAGTGGACATTTATAGTTGATAAAACACAAGTTAAGATTATGCACAAACAATGGTAAAACTCATTTTTATCAGTTTTTTCTTGGGTTTCAGTTCATGGTCAGCTGTTTTCTCTTTTGTTCTTTCCTGGGTGATCTCTTCCCTCTTCTGTATGATTTTCAACTGCCATTTTAATACCAAAGACTTCCAGAGCTCTATTTTCAACTACAACTTTTCCCCTGTGCTAAAGATATACATTCAACTCACAAATGTTCTTGGCTGTCCCATTGGTTCTTCCTAAATTAGAGTCCCCAATATTCTCCCAGAAACGTTTATTCTTCCTTTATTCTTACTCTTCGTCTGTCACATCTCTTTGTGTTATTTTCTGCCTTTGAAACAGTTACACTATCCTTGACTTCTCTCTTCCATCCAATAGATGAATCCTTATTAGATCATGCCTGTCATGCCTACACTGGTCCAAGGCCTCTCTCAACTCATTTCCAGCCTCTAGTCTTGCTTTCCTTAAATTTAGAGATTTTTTGAAATTATCAATTAATTCTATTTACATTATTCATTTTATACCAATTATTATTATCTGAATCTGGGAAGATTTTATGAATTTAACAACAATGAAAAATCAGAAGACTGAAAAGGAAACAAAGGCTGAGTCAGGGAGTGCTGAGGTTGGGAAGATTTCTGACATCTGGGATATAGGCACTCAGGATAAAAGGCAGGGAGACCCCGAAAACCCCATGTCAGTGCCCTGTACTGGGCACTGACAACAACAGTGAGCATTGGTAGGGCACCTATTAATTTTCAGCATCTAGATATTCCAGTTAGGTGAATAATACATACCAATGATCCCTTTCCTCTAGGCCGCAGGGAAGAAGGGGAAGGAAAGTCTCTAAATCTGGTTATCTGTCCCGGCTTTAAAAAGAAGTGAGCATATCTTCATGTAAGAACAGATCAGTACCTTACTGGAGTACCAAACTATGGTGGCACAATCAATGAGAACACAAATCTGAAACAACTAATAAGATATGATTTTCGTTATGCCATATGTTAATCAAACATAAAATGGGAAGGAATTACACAAATGACTCTGATTGCATTCTTTATATAAAGGCAAAGCATATCTTCATCCCCCCCATAGTTAGTTTTCCAGAATTTATAATTAACATCAATGTCAAAACTCCTCTGTAACCAATTGTAGTGAAGTACCTTTCATCCAAAAGATGTTGACTTTGACCCATATTTTCAACATGGTATCTAATTCCTACGCTTACCCTATGCATATTTCATCTTCCTCCCTTGGTCCCTTCACTTAGAGGAGTCCTTGGACCAAATATGTGGTTTCCTGTTGTTCCCTCCCTCTAGACCTGGACACTTAGGGTGGGCCCAAGGGCTCAGTCAGTAGAATATAAAAAGCTCTACATGCTCTCTCTGTCCAGGAGCAGAAACCTAAGCATGGCAATGAAGGGCTGGGAGGACTTGAGAGCAGGTTTTGGCAAAGTACATGGAACGGTTCAAAGGGATGGGCTTTCCAGGTGGGAGATGGGAAACGTGGTCCAGGCACAGCTCTGGGGAGAGGGTGAAAGGACAGGTTGGTCAGGCTCAGCGAAAAGGAGCCAGTCATTAACAGGACCCAAGATCCTTCAAGTTTCCAGAAACGGGCCTTGAGGGAGTCCCTCTAACCTCACATATGGAGTGGGGTAAATGAGAGATTGAAGACCATGGAGGACTAAATCAGCTTAATTACACCCTTTGGTGTAAGGATAGGAAGGCTCCTGAATGTTTGAAATTCTTTTCACAGAAAACAAAACATTTACTTTAGAGACATAAAAGGCTTGAAATGTAAATGCATGAGTGAAACTCATTCACACTGAAGTGTAATCAGTCAGTCAAGAAATCAATAAACCAGAGAAGTATCAGATCCTCTGGGTGTGGGGGTGGAGAGCAGAAGTCTTACTTTATGAGACAGAGGCAGGGTGGAAAGTTTGGATAAAGGCAAAGAAAAGAGACCCAGGAGACTAGGAAGGCAAACTTCACCTACGTGGCAAATTTTACTAGTGATTCATGATGGGCATCCATCTGTCTTCTCCACTAGCTTGTGAACTCCTTGAGCCAATTACTCTGCAACACCTAGCATGGTGCCTGGTGCAAATGGTAGGCACTAAATCATTCTGTGTGCAATCTGAATTTTAGATGCAAACTGGCAGACAGCAACTGTGTGCAAATAAAGTTTTGCTTTTCCTGTCCATCCAAGCAGACAGATTATTAGAAGCTTCGCCTTCCTGGAGGTCTGCAGCATCAGAGCCGCCCTCCCAGGCCCATCTGTACCCACACAACCAAAACCCAAAATTCTTATCCACTCAACTAGACACAAACAGGGAAAATGATTTTAAAGATGCATGCTCAAAATTCTCTTAATACAAAAACTATGAGGCTAGAACTTTCTGCTTGTTTCTATGTACCTCAGGATCTTGGAGCCTTTTGGTTCCTTATTACAATCAATCTTGATGTTCTGAATTTTTTAGAATGAATTTTCATGATATAAAGTGAGGGCCCCAGCACATAGTGCTAGTACAGTACCTGGCAAATAGCAAGTATTCCATAAATTTTGTTGAATGAACAAATGAGTGCATGAATGATCAAATGAGGTGATCCACAATTCAAAATAAGAGAGCCAAAATGAGAAAATCACATAGTATAGGTGGAGACTGATCCAAGATATTATCCATGAAAATTTATGGAAAGTTTAGGAAAATCCAGATTATCATAAAAATAATTTGAATGTTAACTTAATTGGATTTTATTTAATACAGTAAATGTAACTAGAGTACCATAATTGGAATGTAGTAACAAATTAAGTGATTTGTGTTCTCTCTGGGTTAAAGTAGTTTGGACAAAAGGGGAAATTTCTGTTGCCCTTACCAGTCTGAGAACCAATACCTGAACTAAATATAGTCAATGTTCTGTGACTTTCATTTGGGGAGTTTGTTTTGTTTGTTTTTGCTTTGCCTTGTTTTGCAAATAGCCTCCTGGCCTTCTAGCAATCCCCCACCCCACATCTCATGCACCATTCTCTCACTCCCCTGTTAAATTATAAAACAATGACTAGATGCTCAAAATAGTCCAGCACCATTGGCTATTTTAAACAAATCCTGGCTGGAGCTGCATGTGGCTAAGAACTCATCACCACCAGCAGCCCTCTCTGGGTCCCCATCACTGGGAGAAGCCATCAGGTACACCTACTCCCTGTGATATCACGGAGAACCCAGTAGCAGCAGACCATTTCAGATAGCTTGGCGGGTTTTCATTCACAAATTTGTTTTTGTCTAGTATCACAGGCCATCTGAAACCAGGAATGACACATTTCCAATCCAAAGTCTAAAGTTCTACTTTCACGGCCTCTGACAGTTAGGTCCTGGAAGTACAAGTATGGGATTCATTCTAAATCACAAGAATGGTCTGATGAAATTGTCAACAGAATGGTTTGCTTCTGGTGGATAACATCTTACTGGAAATACGAATTAAGATAATATGCTTTCTTTTACATGATTGACAGTGTTGCCAGCCACTACCTCTGATTGACTCAGGCTATAATTTTGTGGCATTAATGAAAAAGGACTTAAGGAGAGGGTTTCCTTCTTTCCGCATGTAGGTTTCACTGCCATACACAAAACCAAAGTGCCCTAACTAGGAAGCTTCCATTCCACACCAACAGGCCCAACTCCATTTGTGGATTACAACGCTAGAGCTCACTCAGCAAGTAATATATTAATCATTTTTTTTTTCTTATGGAGGCATTTTACCTTCCAATGTGAATTTCAGAACTTGTCTTGATTAATGCTGATGTGCTGAACACTGTTGCCATTAAGTCATAGATCTTGCAAAAAGCCCCTTGGAATAATAATTCACATACCTCCTGAAGAAAAGTTTTTCAAAATTCTCAGTGCAATATTCTGATGGATTAATCTAAGATATCCTGATGCTTCTTTCAAACAGTGATTTCCTCCTAGTAGTTCTTTTCTAGGATTTTTTTTTTATTATCATGTCAATTTAATGAACGCAGTGTTTCAGCTTCAAAGCTGCATATGAACAACAGATATTGAAAAAGTTGTTCTCTATGCTAATTTTTTAGTGTTTAGGGAAATGCCTTTAGTAACCCCAAACAAATTTTACTATTATCCTTATACACTGAATGAAAAAATTCTAGAGAATATGTAATATGTGTGAGTATCTGTGTGCTAGTCTTTTAAGCTAGTAATTATTTACCCATTTAAACTCAGCAACACTGAACTTTACAGAAATGTATTTCCATATGAAAAACAGTGATTCAAGATTCAAAGTCTCCCCATCCTTTCTTGAACTAGGTCATGACATCTCTGTAAAAAAAAAAAACACATTGTCTATTAGAAGTGAGTTACAGCTATTAAACTATATCCTTATGGAGGTAGAAAGTTGATGGTAAATTACCCAGGAAAGAGTGAACTGATTTTAAATGCAACCACCGGGAATTTAATCAACAGTTAAGTGGTGCCTTGATTTTTAAATTATATAAAAGTCACTTGCTGTATTTTCTGCTGTGAGCACCCACCCCAATGTCCGGCAGGCAGCTAGTGTTCAATGTCAAGAGAATAGAAGTCTCAGAAGTTTTTAGTGAGGAGAGGCTGGAGAGAAGAGCTTCTCTGACTCAACCACTAGGTGGCACACAGGGACCGTGCTTCACACACACCCTCACAGACCCTACCTTTCATGGTGTAAATAAAGAGCAGCATTATTAATTTATGCCATCAGGACCACTCTACACCTAATATTTGTTTAACCAGCTGTTTCCTCTAATTCTCCTTAACCACTATTGATTAAAATCTTAAGTATATTCAGGTTTCATCCCTCCCCATTTTCCTCCAACAATTTTGTCACCTTTAAATAACAGACTAAGTACATTTAAATAACACAGACCAAGTACCATGGTTACTAATAATGAATCCAGGATGTTGGAAAATTAACTAAAAGCAATGGAAGACTCTGATGTAGAAGTTATTTTCAAATTTGCTTTGCATTTTGTTGGAATTTTAATTGGTGGAATATCATTATCTTAAAAAAAGTAATCTGGAAAATAAAACATGCATGGGAAACAAGCAAAAGGAAATGAAAAGAAAAACCAGCACTAGTGTTTTCTGGAAAAGGGAGTTATTTTCTGAAAAAGGATTCGTGTTCATTTTTCCAGAAACTTCTTCAACTCTTCAGAAAATACCAGTATTCTGCAACCAAGATGTTAAAATGCAGGACTTTGGTAAACTATCTACTCATAAAGTATCTTTCTGCATATTCTGCCAAATGTATTTATCCTGGATGTGTTACTTGCTCCCAAAGGAAGGAAGAGGAAGTGAAACCACTAGGGATATAATGAATTGATTCTTCTTTGTGAGAGTCTCTTTAGTACTTCTAAATTATAGTTATCAGTCATTCCTCTGAGAGACAGGGCATGCTGTCAATAAATAAATGGCTCATATAAGAACATGACGGTCTTCTCTTTTTTGTTTCTCATAGAAAGCTCAGACCCCCAGGACACCTCTGGCCTATGGGTACCTTCTCTCTGGGGGCAAGCAGTCTTATGAGGTTGTTGGTTTTCTCTCACTCATTTAATTAAGTTTAAGGAAAATTACTTCTACTTATCTAGTTTTCTCATTTTAAAAGCTGGTTCCAATTTTGTGAAGAGGTTACCAAAAATGTAACATCATTCTCTCAGCTTAAACAATTAAATTATTGAGAACAGATAGCCACCAAATGACTAAAGACTAATAAATGCTCAATAAACCTCTGGCATACATTTTATTTTACTGAATGGAATAAAAACCTTCTTTATTAGTAGAAATAAATGGAAATGAAGGTAAACACTGATGTAAGAATTATCTCTGTAAAGGTTACCAGAGAGAACTACTATGATACATTTTTGATAGAACAATGTTCCCACTTTATGATTGCATTGAGATATTGAAGTCACAGAAGTGTGTATAAAATTACTGCAATTCAGTACACGGAAATAATAAAATGGAATGTTACCAGAAACTACATTTGTAATGAATAAATATTACATTTCACTTAGAAATTAATTCATAGGCTTTATTTCTTAAAAACCGTTAGCTTCCAAGATGCCAGCCAGTATGTTTGATTTTATGACATCACATTGGAACATGTACAGGAACACTTTCCACCCTAAAAATTCCCAAATGTACTGGCCATTCGGTGTGTTTTTCCAGTGATAAATGAAAATAAAGTAACATATTTTCAAAATAATAAACCATCTCATTTTGAACACAGCAGTCAAATTCAGTGGAAGAAAACAACTTCATTTAAGCCCCAGAGTGTTCAGATTTGCTTAGAGTGGTGAGCAATCTCAACACGTAAATCCTTTAAGCAACTTTTAGTAGTAATCTCAAAAACTATGACTTTAAAATATTTTCCAGTACCTTAAAATTAATTATCAACATCATTCAATGTATGAAAGGCATCATAACTCTAAAATCTTAATTTCACAATTAACTGGAGCCGTGGGGATCAAAATGCGTAACATCTCAAAGATTGACCAGTTTTATCTATGATTACAATAACTTTCTTTTCCACACAAAACTATATATTCCCTAAAACAAAACTCAAAAATCTGGAATGGACATTCCCATTCCTCAGCATTTCCTTCAACCTATACTATCATTTTTTTCATCTCAGGTGCTATGAAAATGCTTGTTGAAATACAGATGGAAAAGCCACCACTTGGAAACCACGAGCCTGCCAGGTTTATAGTACCAGGAGCAAAAGCCAGGATACTAGAGTTAATCCTTACCCCAATCTAGATTGAGCTTTTTTATTGCAATCCAGTATTTTACCTGACAATATGACTCTAAATTAAAAAAAAGTTGAGATGTCATGTTAAACTCAAAAGAAAATGAAAGAAAATAAAAAAATTTGTTTTAATGTATATATACATCATAATATGTATTGCTCTCTGAAATCTTCAAGGCACTAAGGTTTGAGAGGAAGAGTGAAAAATTTATGGAAGTTTTACCTTGTCCTGAAATCCAGAAGTTCAGATGCTCTCAAGTCCTGCTGAGGTTGGAGCCTGAAGATCAAGTGAAGCTAGCGCTCTTTCTCCTCACCTTAAGTTTGTCTCTGGGCAAGTGTGTGTGTGTGTGTGTGTGTGTGTGTGTGTGTGTGAGAGAGAGAGAGAGAGAGAGAGTGTGTGTGAGAGTGTGTGTGGTGTGTGTGTGTGTGCGTGCGCAGAATGTCTCTTTGTGGCGCTGGATGGCAGAAGTCCTGGTCCTGGGAAGAAGGAGGCACTTTCTCACCAAGAGCAGAAGAAAAGCAAAGCGTCACCAGGAAAGTTCTCCTCCCAGATCCCCTAATTACAGCCTAACGTGCACTTCATGCAAACTTCAGGGAGGAAGGGAGGGGCAGCTCTGTGCCCAGATCTTGTGAAACAGCAGCTTCTTAGATGACTTTCCACTCTGCTCAGATCCCGGAGCATCCAGCTCAGGGGTTCAGGGAAAGCAGCAGCTACAGCCACAAACCCCCACTCACACCACACCTCCTGCACCCTCACCACTCCTGGGTCTGTACAGAGATGCTGGGGCAACGGGTCTGGAGAATCATCTGTGGGGCAGCAGTGTGAGGCAGAAACGGGAGGACAGTACATTTTTGCTTTGTTTTTAGCCTCCGTTCAGAGGAAAATCCAAAGGTGGGAGAGGTCTCCCTTACCCCGGTAGATCCAGGGTGACTTGGTAGAGAGGCAATTATGACAACAGCAGACAAAGTTTCCTAAACTGGAGGTGCCCTTCCACCCAAATTGCAAGAAGTGTGTTTTCTTATGTACTGGACTCGATATCGATGTTGGGTTTGAATCTCTGCTAACAACTGCTATTGTACCCCTGCATGACAGAGCTCAAAGAACCTGCATTTATTTATAGAGTGAGGAATGCGAGGGGCAGACGAGATGGGTGGGGTTGGCTTATGGATCCATACCCAGGATTAGAACCAGATGGGCACAGGGCGCGCGCGCGGGTGCACACACACACACACACACACACACACACACACACACACCCTAAAATAACCACTGGGGAAGATGCTGGGACACGCGGGAAAACGCCTCCTGAACAAATAGACGTTTATTTATAACTCCTGGGAGAGTATATAGGTCCATTGATTCCCGCCTTGAGTAACCAAGGGTTTTGGAGAGGAAATGGCTTCATATTTCAATAACAGAGCCACCTTTGATGGAGCCTAGGAGGGGAAAAAAGAAACACACCGCAGGAAGCAAACGGCTGTTGAAGCAGCCGGGAGGGAGCGGGGCTGGCCCAGGGATGAGGACAAGCAAACAAGCCCGAGGGGCCCCGAGCCAAGGAGGAGACAAGACGCGGGCTGGTGTGCCTGAGAGCCGGGGGTGCGGGGCTCCTCGGGCGCGGGGCGCTGGGAGAGGGCCAGTGGCTCGCGGCAGCGCTCCGGTGCCCGCCCGAGGGCGCGGAGTGGTTGGCGGGTGGGGGAGTGTGCCCAGGCAGGACTGCAGGCTCCGCGCGACCGCCGCCTCCGCTTCACCGGGGCGCTGCTGGGGCCCGGGGGCCGGGGGACACGGCGTCGGGCGGGCCAGAGGCCTGGCGCCCAGACGAGCTAGTGGAGTAGGGGCGCCCGCGGGACAGAGGCGCAGGTGAGACGTGGGGACGTCCGTGGGGCAGGTGACTCGTGGGGCAGATGAGCTGGCTGGGCTGGGGGACAGGTAGGACGGGGGCTCGGGCAGGGCAGGGCGCGAGATCAGAGCTGTGCCCCAGGCGGCGAGAGGCGCTATTGTCTTAGAGATAAAGCCTGAGCCTCATCCCCGGTGGTGGCTTCCCCTTTGGAGAGAGGTCTTCAAATAAATGAAGAAACAAACAAAAAATTCTTCCCCCGCTCTGCCTTGACGTATTTCACTGGTTCTTGCCCCCAGACTCTGCCATTCCGGTGCGTGGTGAATTAACACGTGCCTCTTGGAAAAGATTTTATTACGAAAACAAACCCAACACCCACAAATCCTCACTAAACGAAGACAGTTATATTCAAACTGGGAGAATCAGGAATGAATCCTCCAACAGTCAGTTCAACACCTTTCTTGTGGACTCATTCCAAAACCTGGGCAAGGCGCTTCTTTGGTCATTTTTTCTGTTTCTCCCGCACAGAAAACAAGCCGCTGAAGGTTTTGCAATGTTCTGTCGTTAATTTAATGGCTATTGAGACAGCTGTTATACT
Source organism: Taxidea taxus jeffersonii (assembly GCA_003697995.1). Classification (NCBI taxonomy): domain Eukaryota; kingdom Metazoa; phylum Chordata; class Mammalia; order Carnivora; family Mustelidae; genus Taxidea; species Taxidea taxus. The sequence goes on along the minus strand of ML093469.1, from coordinate 125,554 downwards.
GAAGGCCCCCACATTAACTGCCAGTAAAAATAAGATACATCTCAGCTTTTCAACTATGAGAAGAGTGTTTATGTTATTTCTTGTAAATGTTCAGAATGATATGTGTTTTGAGGAACATAAAGGAATTAGAGTTAAGAACAAATATCCTACAATTTTTCTATCCAAGCTTCATGAAGATGGTGGGGCTGGTGGTATGTGATTATGAAATCATCTAAAGATAGGTTAAACACTACTCTTGTTTTTTCAACTTAAAAACCTAATATCTGGGAGTGGCCTGGGGAGCACATCAGATCAGCTGGCCCATGGATGGCACTTGTTCCCTTTATTTTGTGGTCTACTCCATAATTTATTCCAGTGGAGCATTAAGAGAATGTACTGCCTTCTCTTCAGAAATTGTTAGCCACACAAGACATCTGCCTCACAATTCTGTCTGACCACAGTGAGTTACCCTAGAATTTTTGTTTGTTTCAATTTCAGGTATAACCCCATCAACTGAGATTAACTTCCAGAAATAATGACAGCTACTTACCATTGATGTTCCAGACAAGAGTTATCTTGTTAGCCCTTTCCTACCCCTATATCCTGGCTCCCTTTCCCAGGTACCTAGTTACTAGTTTTTGTCGAGTGCTTAACCTACCAATAGTGTGTGTTTTAAGTGTTATTCAGCCTTAATTTAATTGACATGATTTACATTTCCATTCATTTTCAGTTTCTTTTTAAGATTTTATTTATTTATTTATTTATTTATTTATTTGTCAGAGAGAGAGAGAGAGACTGAGGACACAAGCATGGGGAGCAGCAGGCAGAAGGAGAAGCAGGCTCCCTGCTGAGCAAGGAGCCCGATGTAGGACTTGATCTCAGGACCTGAGATCATCACCTGAGCCAAAGGCAGAGGCTTGACCAACTGAACCACCCAGGTACCCCTCATTTTTAGTTTCATATGCTTTAGTAATTATTTAAAGTTTATAGTGGAATCAGCTTTAAGAGTCTTAAAAATTTTTAATGGTTAAATTGATTCATGTTCACCTAAATAATGCTTTATAGAGGTAGACGTTACTTGGATCAGTTGTTACAAAAATGCGTTATAATTACACAATTATTACAATAATATGCATAATAATATGCTTTGGTTAAAAAAACCAAATGAAGTAATTAACTAAATAAATACAAATATATTTCATGACCAAATATTTTATAAAAGTGTAAGTTGTGAAAAAAATGCAAAGACCCAAATATCTGTATTCTGTATATGAAGATTCCTCTAATTATTAATATCAGTAATGCATGTGGACAGTCATGTCTTTCATGGCATATGCAGTATTTTTAGTTTTGTTTTGGGGAAGGAAGGGTAACCAGCTTTTTTAAGTTTTAAGAAAAACCAAATGTTTTCTTCAATATTAATTCTTAAAATGACTTACGTGCTTAAAATGTACGTCAGGTTCTACCTTAAATTACCTCACTAGTGCCAGAGATTCAAAACCTAAAAATTGAAGTTGAAAATCAAGGCCAGTGCAAGGAAAACTGGACGCAAATTTAGAGCTAACAGATATCTATATATCAGCACATTTTGAAAAGATCTTGCTTAACATAATGCATAAATATTTTTTAAATGAAAATTAGGTCAGGATGGTGTTATAAAATGTGACTTTCCATTCTTTTGCTAATTGTAAGAAAACTTGAGTAATCAGGTTGAACCAAGTAAAATTGAATATTCAACCATTGTTGACCTACCAAAAAAGGCAATTTCAACTGACTTAACCTAGTAAGACTTAAACATGTGCATAGCATAAACATAGCAGACACATTTTCAGCATCTAAAAAATATCAATCTAAAGTATCATGAATCTTTAATATGTGATAAGTTTGCAAGCAGAATGGTATTCCTCCTGACATATTACACGTCTAATGAAATATAGATTTGTATTCAAATGGTGATTGTCTAAATTCATCTGTTCTCCAAACTCTGAAAGAGACTGCTCTATTATCCACTGAATTCCAAAGATCTCCTACCCTGTGAGTCATGTTTCCTGGAATTTTCGCCTCAGGCTAATATTATACCTGGTTGAACATCTGTGAGGATAAAGGTGCAGCTATGTGCACTTTGAGGCACTGGGGGAGGAAAGCCATTTGACCTTTCCTGTCCGAGGGCTCAGAACTTCATTAAAGCATCCCCTGGGACTGCGGGCATAACCATGAGAAGGACATCATTTGTAATTAAGTCCTTCCCACTGGCTATATTCCTGTTGAACTCCATGATTAAAATACAAATTCAATATTCGAAATGGTCACAAAGCATTTGATAAAAGGTTATTTTGCTTTTAATGCAATGGGGGGAGAATAACTTTCCAAGGGCCCACTTTTTGTGCTCTCACTCTCACAAAGTGTGCTGCAGAGAGACTCTTCAAAAGGGCAAACGAAATAATTAGGCAATAAATTGTTCAGATGTTAAGAACAGAGCTGTTCCAGAAACTAGTGAGGCCATATGAATATCATAGCAAGTGATAACTATCTTGAGAAATAAGAGCTTACATGTTCACCTCCTTGCCTGTTGGACTGGTTTTGGTTTCAAAGCACCTTTCTTGCAACCTCTTGTTCTCTCAATGTGTTTCTTTTGTCCAGAACGCCCAAAACTGTTCATTTTTTTTTCAATAAGTGGCTATTTCATTATTAATCAGAGTCTACTCATTTTGCAGCGAGGCCCAGATTCAATCTCAGGACCTTTGTCATGTTGTCTTTGATGGTCCTAATATCAGGAAACTTCTTCCTCCTTCACAACTCCCTGTTACTGTTAAGATCCCCCACTGGCCATTTGTATGCTGCCTTGCGTTTTATTTGTATTTTCATACAGTTTTTTAAAATCAGCTATATCGTAAACTTTCTGAGAGACAATAGTATATCTTTGCATGTTCAGTTTCTAGCACACAGCCTTGCTGTTAGAAGCTGATCAAAAAATGTTTATTGCTATTGTTGAAGATAATGAGGAGATTCTCTATATTCAGGAGAGAAGGTAAAAACAAACAAGGAAAGCTAGTTATTGAACAAGCTGGTTCAGGGTATTTTGTATCTAGTAGCCAATGGCATAAAAAGTAAATCATCAAAGGTTGATTAATAATTTGTGGGGTTCTGGGTGGCTCAGTTGGTTAAGCATCTGCCTTTGGCTCAGTCATGATCCCAGGGTCCTGGGATCGAGTCCTACATGGGGATCCTTGCTCAGCAGGACGCCTGCTTCTCCCTCTCCTCCGCCCTTGTGCTCTCTCTCGGTATCTCTGTATCTCTCCTTCAAATAAATAAATCTTAAAAAATAATTTGTACCATTTTGTTGATCTCATAAAATTAAAAGAAACATAATACATATTTTTCTTCCATGCTTGGCTGATGAGTGATTGTACAAATGAAAATAAACAAAAGTAAACTTTTTTACTCTTTTCAAGAACTAGGTTGAGGTTAGTGACAAATAAGCTTATTGTCTTAGAATTACAATATCAGACCCTTGAATACTAATTTTTTTGCTTGCATTTATATAGCTATTTTAAAGTTAAACCAATTATAACTATCAGTAAATGTAGTCCTTATTGTGTTTTCTTATAACCTTCAAAGAAAAGGTTGTCAAGTCTAACCGGGCTGATTCTTAGGTGAATTAGCTAATGCACCAAGGTTGGCATAGAACGAGACTGAAGTGTAGGGCTTTGATTATTTGAAAGTGAAGGAAATACTCTAGAATTGTCAGAAAGATAGAGAGAAAGGACTATCTTGTATCAAAGTCTATGAAGAATTTAAAAAAGGAGAGGTTAGTTAAAGCCAAGCTGAGGGACATTTCCACAGAAGGCTAAAAGAGAATATTAACATAAGTACTTGGAACAGTATGCTTCTTAGCAAATTTTGAATTAAGCTTGGTTTGGAATAAACATCGAAATGTTTTGAAATTTTATATACAAGTCTATGCTAAACTTGAAAGGTAAAAATCTTCTTTTTTCCTAATATCACCAGAAATACAGAATTGATTCTCTCCTTACATCCAAGTTTTAGGCAGGCACTAGACAGTATTTAAAGGACTAGCTAAGATTTAATATATACACATATACATGTATCATATACACACACATACAAGTATACTTTTTTACATTAAGGTCATTAGAAAGCTCATTTGTGGTTTATTTTAAGCACTGAGGAAGTAAGAGGATTTTAGAAGGAGCCTTTGAACAGTGCAAGTAGAAATAGCTTTACATGCATTATCTTCAATACTTCCTTTCACAGACCAGCTCAGCCAATTCCTTTTACTGTAAATAGGAAATCTGTACTTCTTTCTTAACCATAATCTAGTTGCTCGAACATATGGCTCAATTAAGGCAGAAAAGGTTAAACTGGTAGAAAGACCCTATGAGTAAATGAAGAAAAGAAAAAGAGCAAGTATTTCTCCATTTTGTGTCTAATTTCTACTGGCCTTGTTGCTGAACACACGTAACTCTTCAGTAATCCTGCCCTAAATGTCAACTAGAAAATGCTTGCCGGTGCAAACACGCAGGGTCGGATCGCTTTTGAGCTTAAAGGCGGTAATTTGAGAACATGAAAACTTTTGAACATCAGCAAAGTTGAGTTGACTATCTATTTCTCAGTTTGTGCAGGGAAAACCTTATCAGTAAGTGTAGAAGCTGGTGATGTCTAGAAAGTTTTTCCCTGTAAATGTCCTTTACTCTTAGTCCTCCTTACCCCCACCCAGTAACACTTAAATAGAAGTAGAAAGTTTTGTAATTCATAGGAAGCTGAAATGATTTAAGTCAATCCTTTACTTTCTGAATAAATAAACTGAGTCTTCTGAGATTGAGGAATTGTCCCGAAGTTACCCTGGTATTCTTGAATGTTCCCAGCCCCCTATCTCTGTAAATCAAAGTACTTGGAATGCGGTTGTAATTATTGTATTTTTTAAAATTTCTTTAAAGATTTTATTTATTTATTTGACAGACAGAGATCACAAGCAGGCAGAGAGGCAGGCAGAGAGAGAGGAGGAAGGGAAGCAGGCTTCCTGCTGAGCAGAAAGCCTGATGCGAGGCTGGATCCCAGGACCCTGAGATCATGACCTGAGCTGAAGGCAGAGGCTTTAACCCACTGAGTCACCCAGGTGCCGTTCAGGTTTATTTTCTATATAAAACAGTAACAATAGGATTTGATTTGGGACTCAGCTTGACTCATTTTTTTTTGGCCTCTTCCCTCCTATGTTCTCCCTTCGGCATCTGAGTGTCTTGTGGCACAAATGTTTGATCGGTCTTACAAGTTGGAAATTACCATGTCAGGATCCCGTTGCCTCCAGCAGGAAGTCTGAAGTGTTTCTCACACCTGCCACCTCTTTTTCATTTTGAATATCCCTTTCTTATTTGAACCCCACTCTTTGAGTAGCATCCTGGTTGCCTTCCTTGACTCTTAGGTCTCTTCAGGAGTCCATTTCTACATGTCCGTAATACTATTTCCCTCTCTCATAGCTCTGAAAGTAGCACTGCCTTCATCAAAACCTTTTTGACAAAGCTTGCTGGATAGCTAAGCTCTAAAAACCTGACATGTGCATTTGGTTTTGTGACCTAAATGTTAAAATCTACATTGCTTTACAATACTTGGCCTGAGTGTGGCATTCTTGACTCTCTGAATTAATTAAGTTGTTTGGAGGAAGTAGAAACTATCTTTAGATAAAGTTAAGCGAATATAATTGTTCCACCGACTCTGGCAACTCCAAATATATATATTTTTTAAAGATTTTATTTATTTATTTGACAGAGATCACAAGTAGGCAGAGAGGCAGGCAGGGGGTGGGGGAAGCAGGCTCCCTGTTGAGCAGAAAGCCTGACGAGGAGGCTCCATCCCAGGACCCTGAGATCATGACCTGAGCTGAAGGCAGAGGCTTTAACCCACTGAGCCATCCAGGCACCCCTCCAAATATGTTTTTTGATTACCTAAATTACTCTGCATGAAAATGAAGCACATAGGTCACTGCTGAATGGAATTTTGTTCTCCCATTTTATATACCATCACTAGGCTCCATTTTGTGTGTCTAAACCCAAAACAATTGAGAAATATGTATAGATCACTAAGTATACTTGATCATTTTATATTATGGTTTGGTCTCTTTGTGGATTTCCTGGTGACTGTTCCAGTCTTGACCTATTACTTGAATATCACTATTAGAAGAATATACAGAGAGTTCAGAAGCTACCAGCCTCAACTGGAATATCTGTAAGAAACCACAAAAAGCCATACATGGCCTTCTTGACTCTATTTAAAAAAAAAAAATTTTTTTTAAAAGCAGTTTTAGGTTCACAGCAAAATTAAGAAGAAAGTATGGATATTCCCCAAATACTCCTTTTCCACACACGTGCATCGTCTCCCCCCTTATCAGCTCCCCACTGGAGTGAGTCCTTGGTTACAAATGCTGAGTCCACGACACTGACACCAAAGTCCTCCAGAGTCCTTCGTCACCCTTGGTGGTGGACATTCTGTGAGTTTGGATAAAAGTATAATGATTTGTATCTACTATTATAGTATCACTCAAACTATTTTCACTGCCCTAAAAATCCTCTGTGGTCCATTTATTCATCTCTCCTTCCACCTAACCCCCGGCAGTCACTGACTGAGTTTCCATTTTTGGTGCTACTAGATAATTGAAGAAGTTGGCAGTGAGCACCTATGTGATCCCATCCTGAATGAGAACGTATAGTTCTAGCAACCACTTAGAAAACACAATAAAGCACACGTTTAGGAGCTTAGAAAACATGTTATTTATTTCAAAATATTTCCTACTATTGTCTAGCTTCTATATAGGAGAGGATAAATAAAAGTTTTTAGGTAAAATCAGTGCAGTACGAGTATGTTTCTGGCCCTTTAATAAGAGTAAAGTTTCTATCTAGTGGGCTGTGTTGAAGGCTCCTTCACTACTCCTGATAATTAATTCAGCAATTAACCTTTGACTCTTTATTTGTGGTGGTATTATTTTCTGTTTTATAATTTTGCTGTTAAAAATCATGAAGTATTTTTTTAATCAACTACATTATTGAAGGTAAAATTAAGGTTCATAGCCTTATTTTCATTTCAGTGTAAAATATGTATGTCATTTTGTGAGTACTCTTTTAAAAGTTAACTATGAAAATGATTTCTTTCTAGTGTTTTTAAAAATAATTGAATTTGAAGCAGATTTTGTCTCAGTGATTCTTCAAAGTTCTGGTTGTCAAAAGATATCTTTTTTTCCTTAGGGTTTAGAGAAAAAAGATGACTCTTAAATAATAAAATGCTTAAATTTAATGCCTGTAATCTTTCTGATATTATGTATGCTGGTATTATCAAATAATAAAAATAATAGACCCCTGGCTGTTATTTCCATTCTTTACTTGACCTCTAGGAAAGGGGTAATTTGATACAATCGTCTTTGTTGTTTTGAATCAATGACTATGTTGGTTAAGATTTTTGTTGTTTTCATTCTGAAATGGAAGCAGATTTTACCCCAAACCATGGATTGAGCAATGACATTAACTGACTGATCAGTAAAATAAAATAACATAATCTGTTCTTTCTTTCTTTTTTTTTTTTAAGATTTTATTTATTTACTCGACAGACAGAGATCACAAGTAGACAGAGAGGCAGGCAGAGAGAGGAGGGGGAAGCAGGCTCCCCACTGAGCAGAGAGCCCGATGCGGGGCTGGATCCCAGGACTCTGGGATCAGACCTGAGCCGAAGGCAGAGGCTTTAACCCACTGAGCCACCCAGGCGCCCCATAATCTGTTCTTTATGCTTTGAGTCATCTAGCTTGTGTTCTTGTGTCAAAATATTCATCAGCAATTGTTCAGGCTGTTCGGATTATTCATGCAATGAAAATAATAATAATTCATAGAATAAGATATATATCACATATAAGATGTATATATAAGATATATATACATATATATGTATATATGTATATGTATATATGTATGTATATGTATATATGTATTGTATATGTACATATATACATACATATATACATGTATATACATACATACATATATATGTATATTTATGTATCTTAGACAAGTGAGCATTACAGTACCTCCATATAATTTTGAGGCCACATGCTTAGAGGGACATCTATTTTATATATTGGTAAAATCATTCTCTATAGAAGCCTTTGTGTTCTCCTATTCAACAGAACACATGTTATGTCAGGGCAAAGTTTATACCTGTGAATATTTAGTGTTTGGAAAAGTTGTAAGAGACAGTAATTGTAGAACCCCAATTGCCTTGCCAGATACATTTCTGTTGGTTTTTCTCAGAGACATTGTATGATTTTTCCAAGTGTTTACAGGTGTTTAGGTAGAAGGGACTGTAATCACTTTTATTTTTATTTGTACTTGAGGAATAGTTTTTGGGGAAAACCACCCATTTGGTGTGTCAAAATACTGGAAGACTTCTGTCTATGCTGTCTTTGAATTTCAATCTCTATAAAATTATACTTTAAACTGTATAAAATTGTCACGGTTAGACTATATAAGATTACTACCTACCACATTCTAACCCTTTTTAGAAATTAAAAGAATGGGAATCTGAAAAGGACCTCAATCAGGTTCTCAAAAAGGTCCTCTTCTGCTTTTATTTTCTTATAGTATTTTTCGTGTCAGGAATGATAAACTATGGACACTGCAATAGATTTGGAAGTAACTGATATCTATATTTTTCCTCTTAAGAATTATAGCTTTGGTGGGTGACTGGGTGGCTCAACGGGTTAAGTATCTGTCTTCAGCTCAGGTCATGATCCCAGGGTCCTGGGATCAAGCCCCACATTGGGCTTTCTGTTCAGTGGGGAACCTTCTCCCTCTTTCTTTCTGCAACTCTCCCTGCTTGTGCTTGCTCTCTCTCAAATAAATAAATACAGGGCTCTCTGCTCAGCAGGGAGCCTGCTTCTCTTCTCTGCCTACTTGTGACCTGTTAAATAAATAAATAAAATCTTAAAAAAAAGAATTATACCTTCATTACCTATAGTTATTATGCTTATTAATATTTCTGTAGGGATAGTGGCTTAGAAAATTTTCAGTTGAATGTGACACACTGTGATGCTGTGGATACCAATAAATTTTGGAATCAAAGTGCACACACACACACACGGAATGATAGTTTCAGTTTTCCTGTCATGTACTTCCGTAGCTTCCTAAACCCCTTTACATTATAATTTTATGGATTGTTTGATATTTGTCTTTCCTAGCTTAAGCTATGCTAGGGCAACGCCTAAGTCCATTTTGTTTACCACTTTATCTTCAGTGACTAGCATGTGGCATATTATTGACAAATATTTGACAAATATTTAAAAAATGAAGTTTATTTTAAAAGTAAAAAATAAAAAGAGCAAAAACCCCATAACTAAAATTAGATTTCATGTCCACAGTGTCCTTAATGGAATCTTTGAATGACATTGACAGTTGAGAAAAATTGTTTTCCTACCCTAATTTACTTGTTCTCCTTTACAAATCTTTTTTCCAAATCTGTTAATAAGAAATGGTATTTTAATTCATTTGAGCTGGGGTGATCCCACTTATAAACAGAGTGGGAGGCAACGTCAGTGGTATAATTTGAGGGCCAGGGAGAAGCCTGTCTGTTCACAAATAGCCCCCACCTGGCTACCACAGTATTTGGAGTTTCCATCATTGGAGTCGTGTGTTGTTGTTGTCGTTAAAGTGTCTCCAGGATGAGCATTTTCTTTTTCTTTTTTTAATATTTTCATCCTCCTTTTTTTCCCAAGATAGCAGATGAAAATATTCTCCATTCTGTCCTTTATTAAGAGAATTTTTTTAACATCTTAATTTTATTTTTCTCAGTGTTCAAGGATTCATTGTTTATACACCACACCCAGTGCTCCATCCAATATGTGCCCTCCTTAATACCCACCACCAGGCTCACCTTACCCCCCACCCCCTCCCCTTCAAAACCCTCAGTTTGTTTCCCAGAGTCCACTGATTCTCATGGTTCATCCAGGAGGACCACTTTTTTTTTTTTTTAAGATTTTATTTATTTATTAGAGAGAGAGAGAGATCAAGCACAGGCAGACAGAGAGGCAGGCAGAGGCAGAGAGAGAAGCAGGCTCCCTGCCGAGCAAGGAGCCCGATGTGGGACTCAATCCCAGGACTCTGGGATCATGACCTGAGCCGAAGGCAGCCGCTTAACCAACTGAGCCACCCAGGCGTCCCCAGGAGGACCATTTTAAACTTACTTATTCTGCTTGTTGTAAAAACAGAAGGACATACTGCCTCCTTTATGGAGCAGGACTTGTAATGAGGCAAGGTAGCCTTTTGATCAGTAAAACGACATTAAATGTGCCGTCATTTTGTTGAATACCCAGAGATTTTTCACCTGAAAATTTGAGGAAGAACTAAAAAAAAAAAAGCCTGTAAAAGTATCTGTTAAGCTTCAGGCAAGTCTTAGAAAGTATTCCTCTAAGAAGGGTAAATGGATAAAAGATTGAACAATATTGGGTGAAAGATTATTTGTGTGAAACTTGGGGCTCCTGGGTGGCTCAGTGGTTAAAGCCCCTGCCTTTGGCTCGGGTCCTGATCTCAGGGTTCTGGGATCGAGCCTCCCATCGGGCTCTGCTTGTTGGGGAGTCTGCTTCCCCCTTTCTCTCTGCCTGCCTCTCTGCCTACTTGTGATCTCTGTCTGTCAAATAAATAAAAATTTTTTAAAAATCTTAACAAAGATTATTTGTGTGAAACTTGAGGAAAAAAAAACACCCCAGAATCTTCCTAAAGTATGGAAGAACCTTGAAATGTGGAAATTCAATGTATTATTCCTGTATTTGGCTTATGGAATGAGTAGGATGATAGGGCCAGAGTTTAATGAGCTGTCATGGGTGGGACAGACATGAGAGCTGAGAAAGGTAAGTTGCTTAGCAACTCAAGGGCCATCAGAGCAATGGTACCTTGTCAGAAGGCTTAGGGAATCACCAGCTGCCCATTCACCTAAGCCAGGAAGCAAAGGAGAATTGGGGCTGGGGGTGGTACAAATTTCACTTGTTCTCCATAAGGCTAACTGTGATCCTGTGATTTATGATAAAAATATAGATTTGATCTTCATCTCTGTTGCTTACAGAGAGCTCCTAAAACCCTTGGAATTTCCTGAGCGATGAGAGTAACAAAGATGTCTTTTTTATGTTAACGAAGTGATTTTTCTGTTCCCACCCCTTTCCCAAGGGTGGCACTAGTTGCCAGAGCCAACCATGATTGGAGGGTTAGAACTTTCAGTCCCACCCCAAAACTCCTGAGGAAAGGGGAGGGGTTGGAAGCTGAGTCAATCGCCAATGGCCAATGATTTAGTAAATCATGCCTATGTAATAAACTTGTTATATAAAGCCAAAAGGTGAGGGTTTGGAGAGATTTCAGGTTCGTGAACAGATGGAGGCTCAAGGAGTGTGGTGTACCCTGAGAAGGCACAGAAACCCCATACCCTTCCTTCATACCTTGCTTTATACATGTCTGTCATCTGTTTCTGAATTTTATAATAAACAGGTAATCAAAGGGGAAAAAAGAGAGAGAGGGAGGCAAACCGAGAAACAGATTCTTAACTATAGAGAATGAACTGATAATTACCAGAGGGGTGGTGGTGGGAGGTTGGGTGAAATAGCGATGGGGATTAAGGAGGTCACTTGCTGTGATATGAACCAGGTGTTGCAAAGAAGTGTTGAGTCACTACATTGTGCACCAGAAACTAATATTACACTGTATGTTAGTTGGAACTTAAATAAAAACTTAAAAAAAAATTTAAATAAGCAGGTGGTTGGGTAAGTAAAATGTTTCCCAGTTCTGTGAATTGCTCTAGCAAATTAATCAAACTCAAGGAGGGAGATGGGAGAACCTCTCTCTGATTTATAGACAGTTGTCAGAGCACAGGTACCAACCTGCCTTGAGACTTATCTGAAGTTGGGGGTTAAGTGGGGCCAATATTAAACTCTTCATCTCATGGGAGCTAATGCTCTATCTAGGTAGAAAATGTCAGAATTGAGTTGAATTATAGGACAGTCATGTGGCCTCCTGAACATTGCTTGGTGAGGGGAAACCTCTCGCTCCCCACACCTATTGGAATTGAGTTCTATTTGGTGGTATGGGAAAAACTTCACACACTGGGTGACTAGAAGTGAAGTGCTCTGTATGAGTCTGGCAGTAGTGTGAGAGAGAAAAAAGAAACCAGCAATCTTACACCAGTAGACTGAACTGAGTTTTTCCTATTTACTGACTTCCTTGTTTAAATAGAAAAACCCGAAAGACTCCACCAAAAAATTGATAGAACTGATACATGAATTCAATAAAGTTGCAGGATATAAAATCAATATCTAGAAATCGGTTGCATTTTATCCACATTGACCTATGGGTCTTTTTTTTTTTTTTTTTGACCTATGGGACTTATTTTTGTGCCATACTGTTTTGATTCTACATCTCTGTTATATAACTTGAAATCCGAAATTGTGATGCCCTTAACTTTGCTTTTCTTTTTCAAGATTGCTTTGGTTATTCACTGTCTCTTGTGGTTCCATACAAATTTTAGGATTGTTTGTTCTAGCTCTGTGAAAAATGCTGGTGGTATCTTGATAGGGATTGCATTGAACATGTAAATTGCTTTGGGTAGTAATGACATTGTAACAATTTTTGTTGTTCCAATCCATGAACATGGAATGTTTTTCCATTTCTTTGTGTAGGTTTTGGTTAGGTTCATTCCTATGTATCTTACTGTTTTGGGTGCAACTGTAAATGGGATTGATTCCTTGATTTCTCCTTCTGCTGTTACTTTATTGTGTTTATTTAAATTCCATTTAGTTAACACACAGTGTCATATTAGTTTCAGGTGTGCGATATCGCGATTCAGCACTTAAATACAGCAGTTGGCGCTTATCACAACACGTGCATTCCTTCATCTCCACCATCTGCTTACAAAGGTTAACCTGTTTGGGGACTGCTAGGGAGAGGCCATGCTCAGATTTAAGTATAAATAGTCAATGAGCTAACTAAAGGTGGTTCATTCTTTGGCTTCCCCTCTACAGGTATATCACTGATTTATTCAGTGGAGAAAAAGTTGGGTTAAGAAAACAAGTGAAAATTGACTCAAATTTGTAATGATTTAGGAGCTTGAATATTTATTAGACTAATTGATCTATTATTGTCCTCTTTTTTTTTCCTGATTTTTGCTTGATAGCCACTGGAGGAGACATCACCTTTCACAGAGAGAAAGCAGAAAATAGAAAAGGTAAACTAAACCTACTTTGTTGAGGGTTTTGATCATGAATGAATATTGGACTTTGCCAAATGCTCTTTTGCATTGAGAGAATCATATGGTTCTTAGCCCTTCTATTAGTAAAACACACTGATTGATTTGCAAATATTGAACCGCCCTTTAAAACCAGGAATCGGTTCCACTTGGTGGTGAATGCTTTTTTTAATGTACTATTAGATTTGGTTTACTGGTATTTTTGCAAGATTTTTGCATCCATATTCATTAAGGATATTGGCTTATCCTTCTCTTCTGTAAGGGTGTCTTTATCTGGAGCCAGGCTCTGCTGGCTTCATAGAATGAATCTGATAGTTTCCCTTCCTTTTCTATTTTTTTGGAATAGTTTGAGAAGAATAGGTAGACTCTTTTTTAAATGTTTAGTGTAATTAGCCACAAAGTTCACTGTCCTTCCCAAAACCTAGCTATTTTTCTTGAGTAAACACCCCTGGATCCTGGCAAGCATTTGTTAATTTTTAGAGCTCTGATTAGTTGGTTTTGTTAGTGTTTCCATACTTTTATGGAGATCTTTATCCCACTTTTCCAGAAACTTGTCTCCTAAACAGTATCTAAAGAGCCTCCTTTCTTCCCAACCTTGAACAAGCATGTTGCTTAACATCAGTGAGCCCTAATTCCTCGTCTGTAATGTGAAAACTCTAACGTAAGCCTCTTGGGGTTGTTGCAAGTACTAAAAGAAGCTGTTGACCATTGTGCCCAGACTGGAGTAGGCGGTTAAGGGAGGTTGTTTCTCTCCTCCCTCTTTTGTACTTCTTGTCGATTTTGCACCACTAAAATCTTTCCAAAGTCTAGCTTAAACACCAGAAGTTATTCTTACTTGTTAAAATTATTCATACTTGTTATCTCTCATTGCCTTTGCTGTTTGTATCCCAGCTCCGCTTTCCTTTTATAGTCCTCTCTCTACTCTGGCATTAATGTTTGGCACCAGTCAACCCGTTTCATTCAGTTGTCCTTGGATTGCATGTGGCGTGGAGAGTTTTTCAACCATTTACGTTTATTTTCTGGATTTGCTTCTCCTTTATCTCTGCTCTCTCACTGGTACCCTGCTGACTTTTACCCCCTCCTTCCCAAACCAGAGCAGAATCAATGAATCAAGACATTCCTTACTTGAGTGAAAGGTAAAAGCATTTGGGTCCCTGTTAGTAGAGCTCTTTCTTGGTCTCCCATCCCTTATTTAAATGACCTTCAAATCTCTCTCTGTCCTTACCCTATACATTTTTCAGGATTTCAACTTCTGCCATTTCCTTTAAATCTCCTTCATGTGCAGTGTGGAGCTCTGTCTGTTTTTGCACGTGATTGCAATCAATTTATTTAATTACTTTATCTTTTGGTCTGCTCGATTGCATTATGACCAAAGAGTTGGCGGCCTGTGTGTTAGCATGTCAGCCCAGTGTTAAAAAACATCGGAAGAAAATACAATTTTAAAAAGTTTGAGTATAAAAATAGGCAATATTTAAAAGAGGCGTTTATAAAAGGAGTTTTTGTGCAGTTTGTCCCTGCATAATTTTGCCCACGGCTCCCGAAATAAAATGAGTTATCTTTTAAACAACACCATTTAGAAAATGTTAACTTTAGATGGTATCAATTAAAAGGCTGCTGTAAACGATTAGGAAATCAATTGCACACACATTTTGCAACTTCTTATCAAACAACTTCATACTACTTTTGTCAGGCATATTCCTACTTTTTACGTTTTCAGGGTTTATAGTGTACACACTCTTAAACTGGCCTTTTACGCTGAGCAACAAAAAATCTACACCTTTTTAAGATTATAAACATATTTTGCAGCATTTGTTGTAGGGATGCATCATATTTTCCATTGCAAACCTGTACCATTATTTATGTAACACATGTTCTATTCTAGGACATGCAGGATGTCTTCCATTTTTCTTATACAAGTGATATTCTGATGATTACTCTTACGAAGTTTTGCTTACATAAATTCTTTTCTCATTCTTCCTTAACTTGATGAAAGAAAAATGAAGAAAAGTTAAAAAAAAAATTTAAGTCGGGTAATGATTGGCTATCAGCTTGACCAAGCATACAGGAATTTCAATTAATGGATACTAAACCTACCGTAGTTCACCCATAAAATTAAAATATAACTGCCTTTTTTCCCCCTGAGGTTTTTGTTTAATTTTTTAATTTTTTTATAAACATATAATGTATTATTAGCCCCAGGGGTACAGGTCTGTGAATCCTATCCCCTGAGGTTTTGAAAGTTGTAGTTAGATAACAACTGAAAAAGATATGCTATCAAACAGTGCGGTATCTAATTTCATTGTTGAGGCAGGTTTTGCGAAACCCTTGTCACACAGCTCTGCTTTGATGCTTCATGACTTTTTGACATAAATGACTACTTAGAAAAACTGAAAACCCCATGAAAATGTCAGAATTGTCCTGGGTTCTACACCTCCCTGGCTTTATAGACTCTAGCAGATCGTGAGGTTTCAAGGTACGCTATTGTTAGGAATTCGTAACCCCTAGCTTTTTGGAACAGTACATGATACTTTTTCAACTATTTCATTTCCCAAATACTGTATTCTAAATTATAAACCTACAAATTTAATATGCACGTTATTGTTCCTCTAATTGTAGTACAATCACACCCATTGTCGTGATGGTATTTTGGGTACTTAATAAAAAAAATTCGTCAGAGGCTCTGCATGTACAATGTAAATACAGATATTAAAATCACTTTTAACTTGTTAGTACCTTTTTTTTTTTTTTAAGATTTTATTTAGTTATTTGTTAGGGTGAGCACAGGCAGACAGAATGGCAGGCAGAGGCAGAGGGAGAAGCAGGCTCCCCGCTGAGCAAGGGGCCGGATGTGGGACTGGATCCCAGGATGCTGGGATCCCGACCTGAGCAGAAGGCAGCTGCTTAACCAGCTGAGCCACCCAGGCGTCCTTTGTTAGTACCTTTCATAGTATTTCCAAAAATTATACTGAAACACATGACTTCACAGAATGGGTTAAGGTTAGAGGAGTTTATTTTGAAGACTCTACCTGAATATGTGCTTGGGTTAAAGGAGAGACCATGTGCATTAATAATTCAAAATGCTACCATTTATACTTGCCTAATTATAAAAAGCTCTTCACTGAATCCGTGGACTGGAGTGTCTGCATGTTACTAAAGTCTCTGCACCATTAGCTTTCCCCTTCTGTTTAGAAGTGTTTAACTGAGAAGCAAATGCTACTGTAAATATGCCAGGACTTTGCGAGGGATAGACCGTTAAACAAACATTACTAAGATCCCACTATGTAACAATCTCTAGAGTAGGTGCTGGGGGGCCAAAGATCAATGTTTTGTGGTTGCTATCTCTGATGAATTTATGGTATAGAGAGAGGAACAGACCCACAGGCAGGTCATCTCATATGATTTTTAAGTTGGTATTGAGGCAGAAGCATTACAAACATTTTGGGGAACAGAGTATTGACCCTGTCTGGTAAGGAGTGTAATGCTTGAACTCAATTTTTCAAGATAAAAGCGAGTCAGAGAGCCTGTCCATGCACCTGGAACGAGGGAGCAATTTCAATGTTTTTTTTTTTTCAAGTCCCGCCGTGGCCAGTATGTTGAGTGCAGGTGTGCGGGCTATGTGCTGAAGTCGAGCCTGTGATGTTCTGGCTTGCTCTCTTAGGCTGTTTTGTAATTCATCTGGCTAGAGGAGGCACCTTTCTGTCCTCTCTCTACTGAGAATGGTTCCATTTTGTATTTGTTCACTTAGAAGGGGCACTTATACATTTATACAAGTTATTTATATAAATTAAACAATATATACAATGCTACTGTACTTTTGCCTTGCACTGTTGATCAGAGGGTGAGGTCTTCTCTTCATATCATCTCTAACTCACACATTTTCTAAGCATCTAGTATCTCTTACTTTCTCTTCTAGAAGCCTCCAACTATCCTGAACTTTCTGCCCATAGGTGGCCAGGAGCTAGGAGACTGAGAAGTGGATGCAGAAGGTAGGTCTGCACTCCAGGCTATCTGTGGTCTAGATTGAAGTTAGTACAAACTGAAGGAAACTTAGGCAACTGGTTGACCAGTCAAGGCAATGGTTCTCAAAAGGCAACAGCTGTACAATTAGTCTCCAGAAAAGTCAGCTTCCAGGGACTCGAGGTCTCCCCACTTTCTTCTCGTTTTGACATGGTGTATGCCTTCCTCCCATTGGGTTGCTTCTAGAGACTCTGACAGTACAAAATTTCCTGTGCCATAGCTCCAAATCTTTCTGTTTTCCGTTGTTTTTTGGGCTTTGTTTATGTTTCTGCAGTGGCTGATTCTCATCTGTCTGACCCTCTGCAGCCTTGGGAGAGGGAAGAGGTCCCTGCGGGAAACAACTGGAAAAGTTCAGAGAAGTAAGTTCAGAGAAAGTGTGTGTGTATATAGGGAAAAACAGATTAAAATTGGGAAACACTATATTGCCACATGTGTATATGCTGGAAATCACTTTTAAAAAAGAGTGTTTTGGAAGTTCTTAGGATGGTGGCCAGTACATATAGTCACTTGTTTTATCTGAACCCTTCATTCAGTGAAACTCAGTCTCTCAGAAATAGGTCTGTAGTAGTGGTAATGAACAGTGTGCAATAGAATATCAGAACTCCAATGGTAAAGAGATAAGCTTGGTCAGTCGCTATCTTTGAAGTGGTTAGGCAAATATTAACCCCACAGATAATAAAGAAGTGATAGCAGTTTAAATTGTTGTTCTACTCCTTGGGGGAGACCAGAGGAGCCTTAAGAGTTTTTCAAAAGCCTTTGGGGCACTTGGCTGGCTAAGTCGGTAGAGCATGCGACTCTTGATCTCGGGGTCCTGAGTTTGAGCCTTTAAATTTCTTTTTCTTTTTTTTGAAGACTTTATTTATTTATTTGACAGAGAGGCAAGCAGAGAGAGAGGGGGAAGCAGGCTCCCTGCTGAGCAGAGAGACCAATGCAGGGCTCCATCCCAGGACCCTGAGATCATGGCCTGAGCCGAAGGCAGAGGCTTTAACCCACTGAGCCACCCAGGTGCCCCGAGCCTTTAAATTTCTTACTAGGCATCTCTAAGGAGCTCCAAGGAAAAGGTTGCAAACTGGGAAGCATGCTTTTGAACAGAAGTGGTGTGATCTTTGGGAAGTCCCAACCCAGCAGTCTTTTTTTACTTACAGGTTGGACACAGAAGTCTTGATCCGTAGCCAAGAAACCCAGCAGTAGTGGTTGGGTTATGAACTTTGGGGAGGGTATGTGCTATGGTGAGTGCTGTGAAGTATGTAAGCCTGACGATTTACAAACCTCTACCTCTGGGGCTAATAATACATTATATATTTATAAAAAAAAGAAAAGAAAAGAAAAGAAACCTAGCAGTAGCTTTTCAGTAGCAATCAATTGGCAAGTAAAATAGATATTTCAGAGAAGAAATGTGCTGGGGTAGAACTATCTGGACAATTGGAGGGTGATATAATTTGATCCAGTCTCCTGGAAGAGATGGTTACTGACATGGAGGCATGACCTAGAGAGATTGAACGAATACTTCTCCTTAGAGTAGGCTGGTTCAAAGTAATTTTTGGCATGGTGACCAAAATCCTGCAGATACTTTCCCATCACTGTCTACACCATCTTATGATAGCACTTGATAGGTGCTGGCTGAGGATCCCTTGTGGCACGGTGGTCTGCGCACCTGGGGTGCTGTGCGATGTCTGCTTACTAGGTCCTACCCTGCATGTACAGCATTGGTGTCTCTGAGGGTGAAACCAGAGAATCTGTTCTTAGAATGACCCCGAATAATCCCCAGGTCCATTAGTACATTGACTTAGAGGGGCGCCTGGGTGGCTCAGTGGGTTAAAGCCTCTGCCTTCGGCTCGGGTCATGATCCCAGGGTCCTGGGATGGAGCCCCGAATCGGGCTCTTTGCTCTGCATGGGGCCTGCTTCCTCCTCTCTCTCTGCCTGCCTCTCTGCCTACTTGTGATTTCTGTCTGTCAAATAAATAAAATCTTAAAAAAAAATCTTTAAAAAAAAACAAAACAAAAAGAATCATTGACTTAGAGAGTCTGGTGTACTCTCGATAGTGCTGAGAGGAGAACATTTAGGATCTGTTTTCACAAAGCAGTCACAGACGTAAACCTAACATGCAGATATTCCATGGTAAGCAGATACCTCTTTAGGTGAAGACTACAGAGATACACATATTTCGAAATAAGAGCGGATAGAGGAGAAAGAAGGGGAAAAAATCTGGTATTCACATAGTGGTCTGCCTATATTTAAAGTGATAAATGTGAGGGGCGTCTGGGAGGCTCAGTGGGTTAAGCCTCTGCCTTCAGCTCAGGTCATGATCCCAGGGTCCTGGGATGGAGCCCGCACTGGGCTCTCTGCTCAGCAGGGAGCCTGCTTCCCCTTCTTTCTCTGCCTGCCTCTCTGCCTACTTGTGATCTCTGTCTGTCAAATAAATAAAAATAAACAAAGCGATACATGTGCATAGATAAATTGCACTGAACATTAGGGTGGTATGCTGGTGAAGGTGGAACCACTAGCTTTTTGGGGGAAAAAGTCCTGATTTGTATAGCATTTGCTGATTTGCGTGGTATAAATACTTCCATAGATACTTTCAAGCTACCAATAAGTTAACAATTGCTAGCAAAGTTCTTAAAATTTTAATAAGTCAGTTCTTATGAACCAATATCAGCCAGGCCCACTGTATTTATATCTGTGATTTCAACGTTGACTTTGTAATTTACTTATTATATTGGACAGTACGTAGTTTCTTCTTCATGTCCCTGCCAGCATTCATATGCCCATGCATTTTTGTCCCCTTTTGCTGCTCATTGTGTATCATTATGATTTTGATAAGCTAACAAGGCTGGTACACTTTTCATTTAAATTGCTTTTCTGGAATTCTACATCTTCAGTGCACTTTGAAAAGGAACAAAGAGACCTTGTAATAGTGGTGAAAAACTAACAATGAGTACTAGATGAAGTAAAAGGTACTTTATTTTTTTTTTTTTTAAGATTTTACTTATTTGTCAGAGAGAGTGAGCACAGGCAGACAGAGTAGCAGGCAGAGGCAGAGAGAGAAGCAGGCTCCCTGCCGAGCAAGGAGCCCGATGCGGGACTCAATCCCAGGACGCTGGGATCGTGACCTGAGCCAGAGGAAGTGGCTTAATCCACTGAGCCACCCAGGCATCCCAGTAAAAGGTATTTTAAAAAAGTATTTTTTTTTTTAAGATTTTATTTATTTATTTGACAGAGAGAGGGAGATCACGAGTGGGAAGAGAGGCAGGCGGGGGGGGGGAAGTCTCCCCTCTGAGCAGAGAGCCCAATTCGGGGCTTGATCCCAGGACTCAGACTATGATCTGAGCCTTAGGCAGAGGCTTAACCCACTGAGCCACCCAGGTACCCCTAAAAAAGTATTTCTAAAACTAAGTGGCATCAATATGTCAGATACCATCTGATTCTTTTTTAAATTTCTCTTCTGAAAAATAATTTGTTTCCTAGACTTGGAGGATAAGGAGGTACATCTGGCTCAATTGCTAGAAAACTCTTAAATAACTGCTGGATATTCACTGAGAAGTGGGGGCTGATGTGCTCTGGCAGCCAGTGGGTCTGGCAGGGAAATATTTGTTGTATAATTTTCTGAAGAGAAGAAAGGCATGGGAGAAATTTGGGGGGGGGGTTCTCAGAACAGTATCTAAAGATAGCCTCATACATTTTTTTAGAGTTGGAGAGGTTAGTGAGAAAGACAGTTGTATTTTGAGGAAGTTCCTTAAGATAATTCTAACTGACTTATTACACCATCTATGGGCTGCTCCCCATTTTTTTGCCCAATCCACGCTCCCTTATAAAATATGTAGGTAGGACATAGGTAAATGCTGGATTAGAGTTATGATTAATTCAGTTCTACAGAAAATGCTATTTTTAGAGGATGTTAGAAACTAGGAATTTAGTTTTACAAAGAATCATTAAATTTTTCCTCTGAGTAATTCAGCTAAAGTAATGTGGGCTAATTAGTAGGGAGGAATATTGTGGTGAGACTGGTTAAAAATGAGAAATACCTGAATTATATGTTAAGGACTGAATTGTTTCCTCTACCCCCTTCAGAATCTGAAGGCTTAAACCTATGTGTGATTGTATTTGAGAATAAGGCCTTTAGAGTGGTAATTAAGGTTAGATGAGGTCACAAGGAGGGACCCTAACTTGGTAAGACTGGTCTCCTTATAAGAAGAGTGGGATAGGGGTGCCTGGGTGGCTCAGTCATTTAGCATCTGCCTTCGGCTCAGGTCATGATCTCAGGGTCCTGGGATAGATCCTGCACTGGGCCCCCTGCTCAGTGGGGGACCTGCTTCTCCCTTTCCCACTCCCTCTGCTTGTGTTCCCTCTCTCACTGTCTCTCCCTCTATCAAATAAATAAGATTTTTTTTTCTTAAGATTTTAAGAAAAAAAAAAAAAATCAAGTGGGATATCTCCACTATCCCACTTGTGCTCTTCCTGCCCTCCCCACCCCGAACCCTCCCCCTTTACTCCCACAGAAGAAAGACCCAAGAAGAGTGTCCTCACCAGAACCCAATTTGTGATGCCTTGATCTTTGTCATGCCAGAACTATGAGAAAATAAATTGTTTAAGCCACTCAGTTTGAGGAATTTTGTTAGGGCAGCTTGAGCAGATTAATGTATATGTATTACAAAATGATGCATTTTGGTACTTTCAAGAACATAAAATAATTAAAAACAGGCCAAATATTTTTTTTAACCACTATCAAAACAGTAACTGCTTACACTTACCGAATTCTGTTCCTGTTGCTTCTTCATCTTTTTTGGGCAGGCACAGTCTAAGTTTCTCTGCTAGTATCAACCCATCTAATCTCACAGGGCCATTAAGCTGGTACTCACATTATTGTTTATCCTGAGTTACAAAATGAGGAAACGGAGGTGCAGGAGTTTGAGGAATTTGCTCAATGCCCCGGATAAAGTGAGTGGTGGCATCTTTAAATCCATCATTCTAATTCAGGAGCCCAAGCTCTTACTCATTATGCTAAAAGAAAAACTTGTTTGTGAAATAGGATCATCTTGTGCTTCTTTAAAGTTTTATTTTCCTAAATTGCATGAAGCTTTTTTTTTTTTTTTTTTTTGGAACACGAAGCTGCCCTTTTGTCCAAGTTATTCCCAGGGGAATGGGGGTGAAGGGTAATAATAAAAATTCATCTAGGCTTTCTTAAGAATTCATCTCTCCTGACCCCTACCCTTAGTCTAGCCATAGTGACCCCCTGCTACTGATGGGGAGGCATCGCATACCTCTGGAGTGCTGGGAAGGAGAATGTCTGAGAACCACTGGTTAATAGCATTAGGTTTTTTTTTTTTTATTACAGCTAATAATGATGGGCCTGAGTGACTCTCTAGCCTGTAAGTTCTGCTTACTTGATGACACATGTAGGAGACTATGCACAAACATAATTGCTTCAACAACAATGTTTTTGGATCTCCAGCAGTACTGACAGGTATGAGTAAATCCAAAAAAGTGAATCAGTCTGTTTTCATTGAGTTTCATCATACTTAGCAAAAATAGTCTAATACACCTTGGAGAAAAAAATGTTAATGTGAAGAAAACTTCAAAGTTGAGATGAAAATATTTTCAGGCAGGACTCTGTTGTACTATTTAATTTTGCAAAGAAATCTTACTCCCCCCGAGAAAACTTAAGGTGGGTTTTATTTTTTTTTTTAAGATTTTATTTATTTATTTGACAGGCAGAGATCACAAGTAGGCAGAGAGGCAGGCAGAGAGAGTGGGGGGAGGCAGGCTCCCTGCTGAGCAGAGAGCCTGATGTGGGGCTCCATCCCAGGACCCTGGGATCATGACCTGAGCTGAAGGCAGAGGCTTTAACCCACTGAGCCACCCCGGCGCCCCTAAGGTGGGTTTTAAAACAAGTACCTCACTGTGATAGATTCTTGTGTATACTCTCTGTATGGGAGCATTAAGGATAAAAAGTGAAGTGAGAAATCACATGGTAAAGGAAAAGGAGCTGTTGTGCTCACCAGAGATATGATGGTCTGTATGAGTGCATGTGGCGTTGACTCTGTGTGCCTTAGTATTTTAAGGGACATAGAGTCGAATAGCTTGCATAGATCTCCTTGATGGGATAACTCACTTTATCACTTTGCTTTCCATGTTTTTGTCTGAACTCTGGTTAACATTCTGCTGGAGGACAGAAATAGTTGATTTCTACGAATAAATAATGATGGATCTGTAGGGTTCATTAATTTACCCTGGTGTAGGTTTTCCTTATGCCCTAAGTGTTCCCCTACACTTAGGGTGGATGATTGGAGTATCCTATGTGTTCTGGCTTCCTAAAAAGGAAGAAAGGGCTGGCTACTGCCCTTTTTTTTTTTTTTCCTTTGAGTATCTGTATCTAATATACACATACACATTCACACATTTCCTGGCTGAAACAAAGGGTGACTTGGTGGCATCAAGAGCCTTCCTGTTGCTGCTATATTTGGTGTCTTCCTGCATTCTTCCCTGTGGCTCCACAGATCCCGTCGTGCCCATTTGCCTGAACTTTGAACTTCCGTTGGCAGCTTCTCGAAGTAGTTAAGCTCTTGTCTCTGACCGTGTGAGGTCTTTAGTATTTTTGAGGATTCTTCTTTTTCTTTCGTAGACTCACTATCTAGCCATTAAGTTTTGGTTCCAATAGTTAGAATTCCATTTATTAAAGTTATAAGTTCAAAAACTTAGTACTTGAAGAGTGAGTTTCTATCTTTAGCTTACAAATTTCCCTATTAGAATTTTTTTTTTTTTTTAAGATTTTATTTATTTGACAGAGGCAGAGATCACAAGTAGGCAGAGAGGCAGCCTATTAGAATTTTTAAGTCTAGCACCTTGGAACCATCATTTTAAAATATTTTGGGAATAGTATTTGGCACCATTTCAAACTTAGTTAATTAATACCTTCAAATATACTTGGCTACATTTGTAGGTTAAATACTATATGTTCAATATGGTTCTTAAAGATTTCACTTGTCCAAAAGGAAAGACCTCTCCAAAATTTAAAAAAAAAAGATGATTTTTTGCATAGTAAATATCTCCAGTTAATATGACATACTTATAAATAAATGCCTTTAATTTTCTTAATGACTACACAAAATAGTATGATTTTAATTGAATGCTGCCCTGTGTCCCCTCATCCTCAGCTGAGACCTGCAGCTTTCTGCTCAGCTTCTTCCCAGCTGTCATGAGCTGGTGAGAATCTCCTTTAGAGGAAAAGCCATGGAAAGATCGATATCCCACAGAGCAGTTCCTTCCTCAGTTTCTGCCTGGTTTTGGTCCCTTTCCATTGCTTTCAAAAAGTTGGTAAATAATTTGTCCAAAGTTTAATTGGACCAGAGGCTCTTGATAAATATAAGGAGAAGGCTGAGTGCATGTAAAGACATCACAGATCATTAGCCAACAACAAATAATGTCTTCTTTAATAGGCAAAGGTAGAAGATTTAAATGCAGAATTCGTACGTGCCTTGCATGATACTGATAAAGTAACATGGTTGAAATTTTGTTGTGCAGCCAGCAAAGCTATTGACTTACTGGCAAAACCGAAGGGAGGCTGCCATTTCATTTGCCTGACCGATGGCGTTCTGGAGTTGGCAGTGGCTCAAAATTGGTCTTGAAAAACCTGGTTGTAGATCCCATGTTGTCTTTTGTTCTCCTTAAGTGGCTTAGCTACCCAACGAATAGAAGATGTCTGGTCTTACAGCCTGCAAATAAAGAACGGATATTCCTTTAGCATATCAAGACACTTATGCAGGGTTTGATAACTCTAAGTCCTATGAGTTTAAACTTGTGAGAATTTGTTATTCCGTTTGAAATTTCTACTAAAAAATGCCTCATTAAATGCTATGGGTAAGAAGCAGCAAGGAGTAAGTACAGAGAAGGATGGTGGAGGAGAAGATAATTTGCAACAAAACATTACACATAAAATGTATTTGAGGGGGGAAAAATGCAACAAAGAAAAGTAGGGAGCTGGGATAACAGTCTCCAACAAGAGAGTAACCACTTTTCTGAACTAATCTAAGGCAATCTGGTTGGTCAACAAAGTCAGGTCACATAAACAGATGTGGGAGGCTGCCTTCCTGTTACCAGGTGATGTTTTATGATGAAAGCAAGTCTTAGCTAAACCCCATTTGTTCCTAATGTACATTTATTAGTGAACCGGAACAGTCATAGAATAAGTTCTTGTTTCCTCTGGAACGTTCATCTCTCTGTCCTCAGCCACTGAGAGGTAGCTGACCTGATTTAGCGTGAGGCCAATGCAAGACTATTTTGATGGCCACGTCAGCTAGCACTTACTGGGGTCAAAGGAGAGTTGTCCCCGAGATGTAATGGGCCAAGGCCTTCAGAGTCTTGGGTCTCAAATGCTTCCCAGTTTGGGTTTGTTGAATGTTGAGGCCCTCTTCCTTAAGTCTCCTATCTCCTCTAGCCAACCATGTATTTCAGAAACCATTCATTTTAGCAATGAAAATTTACTGCTAAGATTTCTCTGTGTTCAACGAAACTTGTAAAGATTCTGATAAAATTCTTGAAGTGCTTGCTTCCTGAGTGTGGTTTCTTCTGTAATCTATTTCAAACGGTAACTGAGTGCCCCCGCCTTGAGTATTAAAACTGACCTATACCTGCATATAATACCTACTTAGTGATGGATTTTAAAAGCCATTTTCTACACAGATAATAAAATAACTCTTGATGACAATCAGATTTATCTGGAATGCCTTCGCCCAAATGAATAGATTTGAATCGCCACCCATGCACTGAGGGTAGACATAGCTAATGAGTCAGTAACTGCTTTCTGCTTTGGTTAGAGACAGAGTTACAGAAAATCAGAAGTTTCAGTCAAGATAAGTTTAATATCCAACGTTGATTTCATTTCAATATCTAGGTAGTAACCAACATTTTCCATTTCACATAGCGGCTGGCAGCAGCTTCAAGCAATACACATTTGACATTTGTAGTCATTAAGCATTTGGGTTTTTTTCTAATGGGGATGGATAAAGGGGGAGGCAGATCTGTCCTGAGTATCCCAGCTTTGAGACATCAACCGTGGTGATGATTGCTCAGGAGCTGTCTCAGCAGCAAGAGACCCCCTACGAGGAAAATAGAGATAATTACAAACAACCATCACAGCTGTTAGTGGCAGCACTCAGAACACATCCTCAGCGTGAAGAGGATTGCTCCTGATGCATCAGACATCGAGCCACACTCAGTCACTGGGACGGACCCAGAGTGGAGACCGTCTAAGACAAAGTCAACACTAGTAATTGCCGGAGAGGTCAAAACTGAAGTCCAGAGTTTGCCTTGCATGAGAAAGTTTTAGTCATTTCAGAATTAAGACCTAAAGGCTTAACATATTTTGCATAAGAGCTTCATTCTCTAGAGTTTACTTATCAATCAACTCTGCAAGCTTTCTTACCATACTTAAACATTTCCTATACATGGCACTTGAATCATTATGCTGATTTTTCCCAACTGCATAAAGAGCCACTCTTTGTGCAGTTACTGGGCTCTGCCATTCAGGAAACATTTCATTGCTCCTTGACAGGGACATAGAATTTTCAGTAGCCAAGGCTTAGTTAGGTTTGACTGTTCTCCAGAAAAATAATGATTTATTTGAGATATTCATTTTTGTGAAGCATATTTAATATTGGGATTAAATTTCCTGTGAAGCATATTTCATATTGGGATTGTTTACTAACTGCCTTTTCCCTCTAATTTCTTTTGCATTAATACCTTACAAAACCCAAAAAATGACCAGCAACCGTGACAAGTCAAGGGATACAAAAAAATAAAACATGCGTAGTAATAATAGTAGCATAAGTCGAACAGATTAATTTAAATTCTGTTAAAATCATCTACTGCTTTGAAATAAGCAGCATAGTCCAGAATATACAAAAATTTAGAAATAAAGTGGAGGAAGATAATATTGCCATCACTGCTTTTCTTTGTGTCCCAAATCTACATATCCTATTAATATAAATTATATGCATTTGAAAAGTTTATTGTCATGCACAGAAAAGATGTTTTAAATTTGGCAAAGTGTTAGTAATGTGTTTGCTTAAGGGACACTGAATGCAGAAATATATTGATGGATTTAGTTTTTGTTTGAAGGAAGTGTGGGTTAGCTGGCCTGTGGTGAGAATTATCTATTGAGACAGAATCTAGTTGGAAGTATCTATTTGAGACAAAAATCTACAGATTAGTTGCAGCCTTGTCCATAAACGAGCCTGCATGGAAAATGTATACAGGAACAACTCTGATCCTAAGGCAAGCAAACAATGCTGGGTGTAGATTAGGTAACTTAACTGGAGGGGAGGGATTTTAAGGTAATTCCTATATCATTCCTGTTCTGTTTGCTCTTAAAAGAAGGGTGAGGTTTGTTCTAAACCCATAGTGGTAATTCCTTCTTAGAAGTCTGGAAAGTAGTCCTGTTTCTTTTTCAAATTTTAGTGTTTCTTTTCTACCCCCCTCTCCTACCAATCTGATTTCCCTCCTGTTAATGCTGATTTTGGAAGGAACTTACTGGAAGAATGTACTTTTTCCATGCTCCTAGACCCATTTCACTGTGCAGATAGGTCATGAGTAAAGTGACAACCATGGGAAAAACGGCACATGTTCCTTTCCTGCATCTTCTATCTGTGCCAATTAATCATAAACTAAAGAATTTCTGAGTGTATCCAAGTACATTTTAGGTATAAAATATTTTAAGCATTGTGACATATATTTTACATGATCTGAACAATAATCCCAAAGAAGAAAGGGAAGATGTTCTTATTATTCATCAGACTCTAAAAGCATCTCATATTTATAGAGCATCTTATAATATGTAAAGTGTTTTCATACAACTTTCTCAATCCAGCCTCAAACAAATTACTGTGGTATCAGGACAATTTACAAGAGAATAAGTGTGAGTAGTTAATATTCACAAAAATTGGTCAAGGTCACTTATGACCAAAAAAATACAAATTAAAATTACCAGAAAACATTTTCACCTGTCAAGTAATTGAGGAAATGACACACTCAATTTTGTCAAGGGCATGTGTTGGCAAAGAGGATACTGTTGCTGGTGAGCTTAGAATTTGTTATACCCTTTCTGAATAGTATTTTGGCTCTAAGAAGTCATTCAGGGTAAGTGGGAGATAGCACCAAAGTTTATATTTAAATGAATTCATTACAGAGTTATTTCTAATACAGGATATAATATGAGAAACCATTTATTTGGGCGAATGTAATTTGAGGCAGTCATTTTGGAACATGAGGAAATCTTGAAAATGGAGACCCTATAAAGTGAAACAAAAGTTGGAGGAAGGGAGCTGGGCAGAAAGAAGTAGGGAGCAGAGCAGCCTAATCCTATGTACTGCTCATCCCTTGAGTTTCAGGTAAGAAAAAAAAAAAAAAATCCTTGTTTAATTAAGGCACTATTCACTCGGGATTCGTTTGTTAGAGCCTACCCTAATTTTGGCATAGCCATACTTGCTGGTTTATGTTAGGTACGAATGCATTTACTTAATATTTAAAAATAGGTTTTAGAAAAACGTCAGTCCCTTTCTTATGAGCACAGAAAGTGTGTTATTAGGAAACAGTAGGAATGAAACTGTATGGTAATCACTGTCTTGGTAACCACTGCAAAGCCTATAGATCCTGAAAATCTAAAGTTATTTTAAAAACTATAGAAATAAATGTCTCTGATTAAACTACTTAGGTAATACTCTTTCTTCTGATTCTAAGACTTGATGACCCTGAGATTTCTTTTAGCTTTATGAGTCTATGGTTGATTTAGCAGCCACATTTATTATTTGAAGAAAGCGAGAAAGATGGTGTTAAATGTTCCTCAAAATGGAATTGAGGTTTTAATTATTACTGGACATATGGAAGAAAGAGACACTGAGTAGCTCAATTCCAAGCCCCAGAATTTTTCAGTGAATATTTAAAAATACAACAGTGTGCCTATTCAATTAGGAAGCTGTTGCTGTTTATTTATTTGCTTTCACTGGGCAAAAGATTTGGCCACTCAAGTCATTGCAGCACTTCCAAATTAGTAAAGAGAAAACTTCTTGTAAAGTACTGATTAATATTCCCTTAAATTTCACTTACATGAAATCAATGCTACAAAAACTATGTAATATTTTTGGCTATGGATGTGTATCTTGTGACGTAAATTTTAAGGGCCCCATAACAGTTAGTGAAATCTGCAAAACTAAAATCAGTATATTGGACTATAGGGAATTTTCAAGGTTCTTCTTTTGCTGAATTATTATAGTGAAGATGGGAGACTTCTCCACCATTAAAACCATGTTAAGGAATACAGTGTTTCCCTTGCTCAGATGCCCTCTCAGAAACTTTGTTCTTTTCTTTTCTTTTTTTTTTTTTGCAGGTAACAACCCTCCTATTTAATTTTTCTATAGCATCTTACTTTATGTAACATTTTCTTCTTTCTCCCTGTCTCCTTGCCTTTCCCCTTCCTTTCCTCTTTTCCTTCTCAGCTACTGAGATTAAATGTTGCTGCTACTATAGACAAGGATGATGGGAAATGTCAGCTTTGTCTGGGCATCCAAGGAGGCCTAGAATACTCCCTCAAATGACTTATGCTCGTGGATGCTGGCACAGACAAGCCTGCAGCATGGTTTGTACCTGCAAGTGTCCACAGTGGAGAGCAAAGGATGCTCTGTGTCCCAAGGACGTGTGACCCCAAGGGGAGCTCTGCCCTCCTGAAAGCTGTGCCCATGCCCGTCTGCCCTTGATTTCTGTTCTGTAGCAGCTTCTTGTTCCTCACCCCCTCTGTCCATCTTTGTCCATCTAGTTTCTTTCTTTATTGCTGTGTCTTCCTCTAACTTATGAATCTGAAGCTTGGCTATTCCTGACGGTCCATCTTCTTCCTTATACCCCCTCCCTTTGGGTGCTCCTGTTATGCTTGTGCTGTCCTTAGTTATGAAGGCAGACAGCAAATGTATTTCTCCAGCTCTGGCTCTGGGTTCCTCACTGGACATCAGCACTAAAACTCATTTTTTAAACCAAACTCATTCTCTTCCCCCTATCCAAACCATTCCTTTGATGTCACATTTTTGCTCCTGTATCACACTTCTCTAGTCACCCAGACGCAGAAAGTCTGATAGGCTTTCGTCTAATCAGACATTCCTTTGCTGTATCTCCTGCATCCATCCTTTCCTTTCCATTCCCACTGATACCACACAGGCTCCATCCGCTCCAAGATCAGTTGCACTGAATTTGAAAGGCCACACTAAGATTAGCTTATGCTCCCAGCGTTTTTAGTCTTTCCCTGGTCCAGTTCTCCCTGCATATATCAATCTTCTTTAAGGTTAATCTCCCTTGCCTTTGGGACTAAATCTCTTTATACTGCATCTGAGGGCTCTCACAGTTTACCCTTTATATACCTTTGGAGCTAATCTAGGTTTCTCACACAAACCTTCTATTCCAATCCAATTCCTTTAACACTGTTTTTCCCTCCATGTCTTTGTTCACACAGTTCTCCCTATGCTGAGATCTTGAATACGTTTCTCTAGCAAAATCTCACCTTTCTTTAAGGTCTAACTGAAAATTTCACCCGCTCTCATGAGCTTCACTCAACATGAAATGATATGTGTTGCCTTTTAAACTCAATCATGTTCTGTACCGCTTTTGGTTATTAGTTTTATGATGCCTGGTAGCTTTATCATTTAATACATTTTATCTCTAGTTTTAGATTATAAACTACATGCGGGCAAGGAGTTGATTTGTGTTTTCCACAGTTAATAGTAAGTCACAACCTATCAGTTTACTGATAGCTATTTGGAGATTATGTCATCTGTTATAAACACCCTTCACCTCCCTTCTTGCCGTGAGTTGTAATTCTGAAAGTTATTCAGAATAGCTACCTACAAAATAAGGACTGAGTTTTTCCTGATGATATATGTACTTAACCCCACATGAATGCCAGTGTGGGTTTTAGTCTCTCATTATTTTCTTCCACTCTTGGGGGAACTCTTGGGGTATTCAGAGCTCTAGGGCTATATGTGTCATTGGTAAGTAATATTGTTGTGCACAAAAAAGTCAGTCTCAGGAAATTAGCAAAACAAATTTCTTCATTGTATAACTACAGGCAAAATTGCTGGATTTAAACTATGTAAGGACTCAAGACTGGCCCTTAAGAAGGTTTTTCCATCACAATCCATAAAAGTAAAGACCTTTCCAAGGCTAAAAGTTACACATGATCTAATTGGGGGCCAACAAAACTAATGAAAAGACTTTTCCCAGAAAGACAATGTGGTCCTCTTGGTCAGGAAAAATGATCCCCCTTTCCACTCCATGTTGTGTGCTGACAGTTAAGCTCATAGTGGGCTCCTTTTCAGCTTCTGAAAGCAAAGGTTGGTAGTTGGCAGTAAGAAAACCAGTACAATTAAAGCAACTGTCTAAAAAAAAAAAGCCACATTGCTTAAATTTCAGCATGAAATAAAAATATTTTAAATACATGGAATTCATTTTCTAAAAAGCAGTTCACATAATTTGCAGTACTTACTCTTTTGCAAAAAAGTGTAGGAGAGCTTGACCAGAAAATGATGCGGTGGCTGTGAGAGAGAGAGAGAGCCCTTTGTTCTCAGATTGCAAGTGATTTTGACTTTTTTATATATTGAAAGCAGCATTGAGATAGTCTTCCTGGAGTTGCAAAGATCTATCAAATCCTCTCTCTAAAATCATTTTTATTGATTCATCTATAAGCAGAAATATTAGAATCCAATTTTGTATAAGCTGCTTTCCAAAGGCATTCATTAAAATATGCCATGAATATTTTCCATGGCCTCTGTTTTGCATTTTCTTTTCTAGGCAAACTGAACTACTAAATGTTCACTTGGTGTAATTGCCCACCTCTGAATCTCAGTTCTCGTTATCTTTCCATCGGAAATCCTGAAGGATTGTGTTATGTAAGTAACCCGGTCCTAAATTCATTGTGGTAGAACTAATCACCCGCTTCTTGTAGCAGACAAATATGGATCCAAGTTCACCCTAAATTGTATCGCACACAGTTGTGTGGCTGCTCGATAAACATCATCTTACGATTAGCCAAGGAGGGAACCTCGGGAGGGTTAAAGCAGTGGGTGTACAAACTGTGTTGGCAGTTGGAACGGTGACCTTAGAAAAAAAATATGAGTGTCTCTAATTTTTGGATTTGATGACATTTGCTGAAGGAGCAAGAACATACAGTTCTTAACATCTAGATTTCATTTTCAGGACTCCATTCAGCATTTTTACAGCACACCAAATCTGCAGTCATTGCTATGGCTGTTGATGGCCTCTTCTCTCAGCCAGTTCAAGCAGAGGTTAAGGTTGACTGCTTCAGTAGCGTTCCCTATTCCCAAGTTGGGCAACTCTCTTGTTTTTTTTTTTTTTGGCAGTGTGTGACTTTCCGTATTGCTTGCGATCTGTATTTTGATTGTGAAGGTTTTTAGACTTTGTTTTTGAAGTAAGAACTTTTGGTTAGTTCTTTGAAGGTCCTAGCTTTAATTAATCATCTTTAGCATGCTTAGAAATGAAAGAAACAGCATTTGATTAGATGCTTACAAGAGACTTCTGAGCAGAAGGCAAAAACCTAACTTTGAAGGAGGTGAGTGAGGCTCCTGGATGGAACTGACTTATCTTATATATGGTTCTTAATCAGGAATTGCTGAGAGTCATTGTGTCAGTGGCTTTGCTGACGTCATCTCCTGTATTTGTCAGGGTGATTCTGTAAAATAGGAACGTGTAGGCTGTGTTGTGGACTTCTGCAATTTTTTTTTTAAAGATTTTATTTATTTATTTGACAGAGATCACAAGTAGGCAGAGAGGCAGGCAGGCAGAGAGGAGGAAGCAGGCTCCCTGCTGAGCAGAGAGCCCAGGACCCTGAGATCATGACCCAAGCTGGAGGCAGAGGCTTTAACCCACTGAGCCACCCAGGTGCCCCAGGCT
The DNA here is from genome assembly GCA_003697995.1 of Taxidea taxus jeffersonii. NCBI lineage: Eukaryota > Metazoa > Chordata > Mammalia > Carnivora > Mustelidae > Taxidea > Taxidea taxus. Next base: position 92,343 of record ML093469.1, on the reverse strand, counting down.
TCTGCAATTTTTAAATGGCTTCTGTTTTAATGGTGAGGGTGCAGGTATAATTGTGCCATCATTTCTATGTAACGTAGATCAAATATGCCGGTTTGTACTGATCTCAGTTCTTACCCAAGGGTAAGAACAGAACTCAAAAAAAAAAAAAAAAAAAAAGAGTCATCTAGAATCCATTCATGTGGCTCTTAGGGCAGAGACATCTTGCCATTTTATCTGGTTTTTTTTTTTTTTTTTTTTTTTTGTTGTTGTTTTTACTATTGGATATGTATACTTTAAAGGGTAAGGGCCCACCTTTGCTGCTCCATGGGAAGAATCTTCCTGTAAATGAAGCCAACCCCAAAGAAAGCAGAGGCAATAATTTAGGGTAGTCCATTCATTTTTGTTCTTTACTTAAACCAACTTCAGTAGGGTTTCTGACATTCCCAATCAAAAGAATTCCAAAATTCCTTTCCCATTCTGTAAAGAAGAGGTTACCTGGCTTCCCCTAAAATAGACGGCTGATCGGTGGCAGGCCCAGGGTTTGAATACAAATCTCTCTGCTTTCAGAATGACAGTCCTGTAATGACCCTGAGAATAGCTTGGGGAATCTCAGGACCAGTCAGTGACTTAAGATGTCAAGATGGCCATGGGCTTTTACTCCAAGTTATGCTAACCATTTTCTTCCCAAGAATTTTTATGTGTCTTGAAATGAGGGAATCATTTTTGCAGGATGGATGTAGCCCAGCAGATTCTAGCACATACCCTCTGTTTTTGTGGAGACAGTTTTTTTTTTTACTACCTCAAAATTAAATATATTAACCAGGAGAGTCAAATAGTTCTTTTCCCTAAGTTCAAGCAACTTTTTTTTTCCTTTAAGCTTTTTTATTTAAACATATAATGTAACCCCACCACCCTCTCCCAACTCCTCTCCCCCCCACCCCCCTCAGTTTGTTTTATGACATTAAGAGTCTCTTTTGGTTTGTCTCCCTCACGATCCCATCTTGTTTCATTTTTTCTTTTCCTACCACCTTAACCCCCACCCCCATTGCATCTCCACTTCTTCATATCAGTTTTGAAGAATGCTTGCTGATCTTAACCTTGGCAAATGACAGTGTTTTGTAGAAATTGCTTTTTTACCTCTATCAGTGTTCGCTTGCACTGGTTATAAATTCTGGTTTCTGTGGTGCAAATAGTCAATATAATCTAATACCTATTGATGGGAGCTGCTGCAAAAATCTGTGGATTTGGATTGCCATCCTCTCCTGAGCTGCATCTTCCTCATTTGCACTTCCAGAGGCTGAGCAGGGGCCGGTTCTCTTCACAGCCCTCACTGTGTTTTGATGACCTAGTTAGTAAGAGGTCTCTGCTTGGATGGCATCAGTAACTGTAATGTGGGAACACTGCTTCTCTGTTGTCTGAGACATTTAGTGAAATCTTATCGTCTGGTAAATATTCATGGACCACTAAGTATATCCATTTGGTTGAGATAAAAACAAGTATAGGAATTCTTCCCAAGCAAGAAGGTTTCTGGGACGCCTGGTTGGCGCAGGTGAGCCTTCAGCTCAGGTCAGGATCCCAGGGTCCTGGGATCAAGTCCCATATCAGGCTCCTTGCTCAGCCGGGAGCCTGCTTCTCTATCTGCCTCTGCCTGCCAGGCTGCCTACTTGTGCTCTCTCTCTCTCTGTCTGACAAATAAATAAATAATTTTTTTAAAAAAGCCCAAACAAGAAGATTTCAAAACTTGTTCTAAAATTTCCTCCGATTCAAATATTGAAAGAATTTTCAGTATTAAGATAGATGGCAGAGTTCTTAGGTATAGGGAGAAATATATTTCTTTCTGAAATTTAAATCTCTTAACAATCATTTATGGGGATGAGTTTGCAGGTATTCCGTAATGTAAATGTCTCAGAACTAGTGGATACAATGAGAACTTGTGAATGGTAGATGTTCAGGTTTCACAGAGTCAAGTTTCTGTTTTATTTTTTGACACTTTGGTTACTCCAAAGGAGAAAGGAAACTTTCAGTACACTGATTCCAAAAGTTAGGATTCAAATATTCAATATTCATCAGTGCCATTTGAAACTCTGTTTACCCAAGTTCCGAGATGGAGGCTGAATTAAATACTGTATCAAAATTACTTTAAAGTGCATTTGTAGGGGTGCCTGAGTGGCTCGGTCGTTAAGCGTCTGCCTTTGGCTCAAGTCCTGATCTCAGGGTCCTGTGATCGGGGGTACCGCATTTGGCTCCCTGCCCAGCGGGAAGCCTGCTCCTCCCTCTCCCACTCTTCCTGCTTGTGTGCCCTCTCTCGCAGTGTCTCTCTCTGTCAAATAAACAAATAAAATCTTTAAAAAAATTTTTTTTAAAAAGTGAATTTTTATTGCCTGGTACCCATTTATATTTAGTTAAATAAAAAGAAGGACTCAAACTATGTTGCTAGAAAATCTAATGTTTGGGAATTACAGTAAACAGACATGGCTAGTTTAGTCCTAATTTTTACTTTTATTTTATTTTTAAGATTTTGTTTATTCATTTGACAGATCACAAGTAGGCAGAGAGGCAGGCAGAGAGGCAGAGGGGGAAGCAGGCTCCCTGCTGAGCAGAGAGCCCAATGTGGGGCTCGATCCCAGGACCCTGGAATCATGACCTGAGCAGAAGGCAGAGGCTTTAACCCACTGAGCCACCCAGGCACCCATCTGAGCTTCTTCTATTCAAAACCTCATTTGGTACAGAATGACCCGCAGTGAGCAGGAGAATGAAGTGAAAATTTATATATATTGACTCTCCAAGCTTGCCAGTTAGGTTCAGATCCTCAAACAAGAATCGAAGAAACTCTCTCTCTGGAGAATGATTGATCCTTAAGTGAAGATGCCCACTATCCCCAGTGGATTAATTTAGGCCCATGACCCTAAACAGAATACACATTCAACACCCATCTGCCTCTACCACAGGTAGACCTAATCAGCAGTTTTCTGGCTCAGTCATAACTTTAGGCAGACAGTCAAGGGTCACCAAGAATTTGAGAAAGCCTTTAATGTGAAAGGCATAAACCAAAATAAAGGAACAAACAAAGTAATTTGGAGGCAAGAGTTTCCATAGTATGGAAAAGGCGAAATAATCCTAGTATACCACAGCTAATAATGAACCTTGATCTAATAAGAATGCTGTTTTGTTCTCTTGAGTGAATAGGAGATGAGTATGAATGCATGGGTGGGAGCCACATCTTCACAGTGGGAAGCCTATAGTGTCTAAAACTCAAAGGTCAAGAAGCAGTTTAAATAAATTACTCAGAATAATACATATTAATAAAAAAATTGTAAAAGGATTCCAAAGTGGTTGCCTCTGGAAATCAGGAAGTAGTGCCATATGGGAGGTCAGAGGCATGCTGTTTTTTTTTTGTTTTTTTTGTTTTTTAAAACAAGAGCTATTAACTCTATACTGTGTTCAGGTAGAACTTCTACAAAAATAAAAAGGTAAAAATATATTACATGCTGGAAAAAGGTTTCTCAAAAGATACAGAAATATCTGGAATAGGATTTTCACAGACCTCTTTACCATTCTATATCCTAGTATGTAGTCATTATTAACTACCTCTGTGTATATACATATATGTAATATCTATTACACATAATATTTATTCTAACATTTTACTAATGAGATTTACTAACTCCTTAATCATATCACTTTATTAAATTTTTGTACCTATGAATATGTATACACTCATACACATACTTTATATATACATACAAATAACTGTCTTGTGATTTAGAAATGAGCCTCTCCAGAGAGGAAAACAGAGAAATTTCCAAAATAGCACTAGAGCCCTTCTGACGCACATAAAGCATAAATATTCATTTATTTTACCCATGTGTTGAGGCTCAGCTCAAATGCCACTTCTTGCAAGCCTTCTCTGACCGACCCATCTGAAAGCAAAGTGGACTGTCCATTCCTTTACCTTTTTCTTACCTTTTGACATTTGTCACAAAAAATTGTCTGTTCTTTTTTTTTTTTTTTTGGTCTAATCTTCTGTTGCCATTGAGAGTCCCCTAGCTTTACCTCTCACAGATTCAAACTCTTGGCGAGACTGCCTGATTATTTCTTCGGTTCAAGCCCCAAACCAGCTTGAGTCTGGTACTCCTCTCTGTGGCCGGGGCTCAGGGAGGGGTTGGTTGAATGATGTGGTTCTTCTTAAGACATCCGTGTGTATGAAGGAGAAAGGGTGTTTCCATAAGAAGGTGCTAGACAGATGCTTCTTCAAGTATTTTTTTACACCACTGTTTGTTATTATTGCTTTGGCAGGGAGGGTGAGTAATTATTGGTAAAATTGTGTTGCATCAAAACTGTTAAAGTACGAAGGGAAATGTGTCTTGACATTTGTTAAAGAAAGTGGCCCTTACAGCTGGCTCAATGCCTTTCCCTTCACTAATTAATTTGTTCCTTTATTAGGTTTAATTAGTTTGTATAGCATTATTTTTAACCGTTTTTATTTTGTCATATGTGACTATGGTAGTCAAAACCATAACTTGGTGAACTATTAATTTTCCTACTAATAATATTTATCTAGGCTTGCAGTCTACAGAGGCATATCCTGAAGTGTTCAATTCTTCTTAATTTCTGTAGAAATTCCAGTGAAAGTTTAGGATGGATCATGGAAAAATTATAAATCAGAATCTGGTTAATAGAGAAAGGGTTATGACTGTAGGAAACAGAAAATATTTGGGAAAATATACAGTTTACCAGTTTAATGTAGCAATAAAACTGGCCAGCACAACTCATTGATTCAAGAATTGTCACTGCGGATTCTGTAACTGAGCAATGAAGTATGACAAAAGAGATTTTAGAAAATCTAGGTGATGTTTAGATTATAAACAGAAATATTGACTCATAAATATTAACTCATTGGAGTGGTACTGACCTCACTAAGAAATGATTCATGTGAATAACCATTTTGTGATTTGTTGGCATTTCGTGATTCAGGTTTCACACTGAAAAAATACGTTGTCTTTTGTCTAAACATGTCAGTTCATTTACACTTAGTCCTGAGCAGGAAAGAAATTTTTTTTCTATTCTTGTCTTTTTTTTGTTGTTGTTAAGGATTTTATTTATTTATTTATGAGAGAGAGAAAGTGAGAGAGAGGGGCAGAGGCAGAGGGAGAAGCAGGCTCCCCAAAGAGCAGGGAGCCCCAATGAGGGACTTGATCCCAGGATTCTGGGATTATGACCTGAGCCGTAGGCAGACACTTAACTGACTGAGCCACCTAAGCACCCCAAAAATATAATTTTTTTGAAGAAATTTTTATTCTTTGAGGAAAGTTGCATTTTTATGCTTGATTCTTTTGTAATTAATGGCTTAATTCTTAGTTCCTCTTATTTCTGCACAAATGAGTATCTGATTGCTTATGTATTCAGAGTACATATTCCTAATTTAGAATACAGAACCTAATCATCCTATTTCCCTTGCCTTGGGAGCCTTGCTCTCTTAAAGGCCATTCATCATTGGCCTTTAAATTGCTGTAGGCAAGCAGAAAAGGATTTCCTTCTTTACATTTTCTTAGTATAATTTCACAGGAAAGAAAATTAATAGAAGTGTAAAAGACTCCCTGGGAACTTTTGTGGCCACTGTAATTTAAAAATGTTACTGAATTGGTTAACAAAAAAGGTATGAAATAAAAGAAACAAAGATATTAGGCTAAAGAAACCTGCAGTTTTGCTTTTTAAAACATTTCTGCAAGGAGGTTCAGTCTGACCACCATAGACCTTCAGAGTCTGCTGCTCAGCTTAGACTGACGCAGCGTCACACACTTCTTGCCACAATTGTGAGATGATGGTGACAAATGTAGACACACCCAATCTCATTCTGAATGAAACTCAAGTAAATCACAACTGTAATGAAATACTGTTTCTAGCCACCAGCCTGGCAGAGATAAAAAGGTTTGCTAATACACTTGGAGAGGGTGTGAAGGAACCAGATCTCTGCCCTCCAACACTATTGGGAATGTGGGTTGGTACGACCTCCACGGAGGACAATTTGGCAATATTTACCAAAATTAAAAGTGCTTATACCTTTGACCTAGAATTCTACTTCTAAAAAGTTACCCTTTAGAAAATGTATCCATATGTACAAAGATACTCATTGTGATTTTTATTTTTGCAAATAAAAATAAGCCAGGGAATAGTTGAAATGTCCATCAATAGACTGCTGGTTAAATAAATTATGGTAAATTTACGACAGGAAAAAAAGTCTATACCATACGCAAGAGGTATTAGTAAGTGCAGTGCAGTGAGTAAAGGCAGAACAGTACCATTAGTGTTTTTTTCTCCTTGACTTTTTTCCCCCTTACTTCTAAAGACTTACAGAATAATTCCAGAAGGTAACCTAAGAAACTGAGTTTGCCTTGGGAAAGGAGGCTTGAGGGGGATTGTGGTGGTCTGTTTCCACGTATCTTTTGATACTGTGAAAAAAATGAACCAGGTCAAACACCACATTTTCTGCCAAGTTGAGGGAAAAATGGCACCGATTCATGGGCTCGCTACTGGCCACTGCAACTCTAACTCATTATGAACCCCTAGATGTCTAGTGGCAGGCTACAGAGCTGACAGGAAAGTGGGAAACAGTTGGATGGAGCAAATGTCATGACCTGCAGAACAATGGGAGTCATGATACTACCTCGCCATCACATCTATGGAATACTTGTGATGTGCCTGATATTACAAGTGTTTTACATGCATTAACCTACTTAACCCTTACAGCTAGCCTAGAGAGTATATATTGTCACTTTCCTCATTTCATGGAGGAGGTAGACCCCAGAGACAGAGCGGCTGAGGAACCCATTCCGGATCACATAATCATTAAATGACTGCTCACCATTTCAAGATCTTCCCTCAGCAGAGTGGAGAGCTCCCTCCATTTCCCATCTGAACTGTCTTGCCCTTTTTGTTCAACTAGACTCCCATTTCAATAAAACGTATTTTACTCCACATGCTCATCCTCAAAAACGGAGGCCTGTTTTGGTTCATTATTTGAATTTGCAAATATTTGCAGAGGCTGTGTGGCTAGTATTAAAACTTGGAAATTGAAAGGCTAAACAAAGAAATGAGTAGAAGACATGCCAGGTGAATGCCAAGAGAAGGATAGTGGGTTGTCAATATTAACATCAGAAAACACCGTATGAAAGCCATTAATACAGAAGAAAGACTTTTTATATATTGACAAAATATTAAATATCTACAGTGAAAATTCCATAACCATGAATGTTGAATCATTAAATGAAATACATGAAATATATAACAACCAAAGATATTGAAAATTCAAAAAATGGACAAAACCAGTCATTGTGGCAGATTTTAACACACATTGCCGTCTGTCACTATCACATAAAATGTCACAAATAATGATGGTATCAAGAATAACACAGAAATGAAAGAAAAGGAATTAAAACAAGTTTATGGACTTAAGATGATTTACAACTCTGCATCTCCTAAAATTTGCATATGCATTAACTAAAATTTTTAGTAATCTGGGATTTTAAAGATTTTATTTGAGAGGGAGAGAAAAAGAAGGAGCAGGGAAAGGGGCAGAAGGAGAGGGAGAAGCAGACTCTCCACTGAGCAGGGAGACTGACATGTGGCTCAATCCCAGGACTATAAGGCTCGATCCCCAGACTTTGGGATTATGACCCAAGCTGAAGGCAGATGCTCAAATAACTGAGCAACCTAGGTTCCCCGGTGATCTGGGATTTTGTTGCTAATGTAACAAGGTAGACTTTTTCTCTACACATTTTTTTTAATTTAAATTTTAGTTAACATACAATGCAATATTGGTTTTAGGAGAATTCAGTGATTCATCACTTACATACAACACCCTGTGGTCATCATAAATGTCCTCTTAATATCCAACACCCATTTAGCACATCCCTCACCCACCCACCTCCATCAACCCTCAGTTTGTTCTCTATCGTTAAGAGTCACTTATGGCTTTTTTCCTTCTTTTTTTTCTTTTCTCCTTCCCATATCTTCATCTGTGTGCTTTCTTAAGTTCTACACATGAGGGCCATCATATGGTATTTGTCTTTCTCTGACTGACTTCCTTCACTTAGCCTAATACACTCCAGCGCCATCCAAGATGTTGCAAATGACAGCATTTCATTCTTTTTGATGAGTAATATTCCTTTGTGTGTATATGCTACTTCTTTATCCATTCATCAGTTGACAGACATTTGGGCTGTCTCCATAGTTTGGCGATTGTTGATTATGTTGTTATAAACATCGGCGTTCATGTACTCCTTCAAATTTGTATTTGCATGTCCTTTGGGTAATACCTGGTAGTGCAGTTGCTGGGTCATAGGGTACTTCTATTTTTAACTTTTTGAGGAATCTCCATACTGTTTTCCAGAGTGGCCACCCCAGTTTGCATTCCCACCAACAGTGCAAGAGGGTTCCCCTTGCTCCATATTCTCACCAACACCTCTTATTTCCTGTGTTGTTAAGTTTAGACATTCTGACTCATGTGAGGTGGTAGCTCATTGTGGTTTTGATTTATATTGCCCTGATAATGAGTGATGTTAACAACTTTTCATGTCTCTCCTACCCATCTGGATGTCTTCTTGGAAGAAATGTCTGTTCATGTCTTCTGCCTATTTCTTAATTGGTTTATTCATTTTTGGGGGTGAGTTTTATAAGTTCTTTACAGATTTTGGATACTAACCTTTTATGAGCTATATCATTTGCAAATATCTTCTCCTATTTGATAAGTTGCTTTTCAGTTTTGTTAATTGTTTCCTTCACTGTGCAGAAGCTTTTTATCTTGATGAAATCCCAATAGTTCATTTTTGTGTTTGTTTCCCTTGCCTCTAGTGACCTGTCTAGTAAGAAGTTGCGACCTGAGGTCAAAGAGGTTTCTGTGTTCTGCTCTAGGATTTTGATGGTTTCCTGTCTCACATTTTGCCTGGAATGGCCAGTAATCCCTGTACTGACCGATGAAAGATTACTCCAAACTTTGCTGTGAAAGAGAGGAGAAGGCAAGGGAGTCAATGCTCAGAGACAAGAACCCTTTGCCTTGCTTTGCTCCCGCTTTTATTGGTCCTTCAGGATAATAACAAATCCTTATCACTGTTCCTCAAGCATGTGATATGTGACAGGGGGTCTTACTGGAACTAGGAGGATCTGTTTACAGGGAAGATACGATATGCTAATCTGTGTGTTCTATGAGTTCTGCTAAAAATAGCCTGAGGGATAATGCATACATCTCTTAGATCACAGGGTGAGCTGTTTGGGCTAAGAAAGCTTTGGGGGAAGGCAACTCCCCACGGCATTCCTACCGCAGAGTAGTCACATAGGCTTTGGCATTCCAAAGACCCAGCCCTTCTCCAAAACCTACCCTCACCTCCAGTGGCCTCTGTGTTACATTTTAGCAAGCCAGGTATTATGGCTGATTTCATGGTCTACATTAATCCCACAACATTTAAGTCTTTAAATCATTTTGAATTTATTTTTGTGTATGGTGTAAAAAAGTGGTCCAGTTTCATCCTTTTTTTTTTTTTAAGATTTTATATATTTATTTGACAGACAGAGATCACAAGCAGGCAGAGAGGCAGGCAGAAAGAGAGAGAGAGAGAGGAGGAAGCAGGCTCCCCGCCAAGCAGAGAGCCGGATGTGGGGCTCGATCCCAGGACCCTGGGATCATGACCTGAGCCGAAGGCAGAGGCTTTAACCCACTGAGCCACCCAGGCGCCCCCAGTTTCATCCTTCTATGTATTGCTGTCCAGTTTTCCCAACACTGTTTGTTGAAGATTGTCTTTTTTCCATTGGATATTCTTTCCTGCTTTGTTGAAGACTTGTTGACCATACAGTTGTAGGTTCATTTCTGGGTTCTCTGTTCTGTTCCAGTGATCTCTGTGTCTGTTTTTTGTGCCAGTACCATACTATCTTGATGACTACAGTTTTGTAATGTAGCTTGAAATAAAAAATAAAAAATCATGATACTTTTTTCTCTTTTAGGATTGTTTTGGCTATTCAGGGTCTTCTGTGGTTCCATACAGATTTTACTATTGTTTGTTCTATCTCTGTGAAAAATGCTGGTAGTATTTTGATAGGGATTGCATTAAATGTGTAGATTGTTTTGGGTAGTGTAGACATTTTAACAATGTTTGTTCTTCCAATCCATGAGCATGGAATGCTTTTCCATTTCTTTGTGTCCTCTTCAATTTCTTTCATAAATGTTCTGTAGTTTTCAGAGTATAGATCCTTTACCTCTTTAGTTAGGTTTATTCCTAGGTATCTTACTGTTTTTGGTGCAACAGCAAATGGGATTAATTCCTTGATTTCCTCTTTTGTACCTCATTATTGGTATATAGAAATGCAATAGATTTCTGTATGTTGATTTTATATCATTTGACTTTGCTGAATTAATGTATTACTTCTAGCAACTTTGTGGTGGAGTCTTTTAGGTTTTCTACATAGTGCATCATGTTATCTGCAAATAGTAAAAATCTGACTTCTTCCTTGATGATTTGGATACATTTTATTTCTTTCTGTTGTCTGATTGCTTAGTCTAAGACTTCCAGTATTATGTTAAATAATAATGATGAGAATGGGCATCCTTGTCTCGTTCTTGACTGTAGGGGAAAGGCTCTCAGTTTTTCCCCATTGAGGATGGTATTATCTGTGGGTCTATTATACATGGCCTTTATGATGTTGAGGTACGTTCCTTCTATTCCTACTTAGTTGAGGTTGTTTTTTTTTTTAAATCAAGAATGGGTGTTGTATTTTGTCAAATGGATTCCTTCCTTCCTTCCTTCCTTCCTTCCTTCCTTCCTTCCTTCCAGGATTTTATTAAGAGAGTGTGTGAGGGGGCACCTTGGTGGCTCAGTTAGGTTAAGCCTCTGCCTTCAGCTCAGGTCATGATCTCAGGGTCCTGGGATCTAGCCCCACATCGGGCTCTCTGCTCAGCAGGGAGCCTGCTTCCTCACTCTCTCTCTCTGCCTGCCTCTCTGCCTACTTGTAATCTCTGTCTGTCAAATAAATAAATAAAAATAAAAAAAAATTATAAAAAAAAAAGAGAGTGTGTGAGTGGAGGGAGGGACAGAGGGAGAAGGAGAGAACCTCAGGCAGATTCCATGCTTAGCATGGGGACTGATGCAGGGCTCAATCTCATGATCCTGAGATATGACCTGAACTTAAATTAAGGGTTGGATACTCAACCCACTGAGCCACCTAGGCACCTTTCAAATGCTTTTTCTTCATGGATTGACAGGATCATATGGTTCTTATCCTTTCTTTTATTAATGTGGTGTATCACATTGATTTTGTAAATATTTTATCACCCCTGAAGACCAGGAATAAATCCCATTTGATCTTGGTGAAAAATCCTCTTAATGTACTATTGAGTTGATTTGCTGGTATTTAAAAATTTTTTTTTTTTATTTTTAAAGATTATTTATTTATTTATTTGTCAGAGCGAGAGCAAGAGAGTACAACAGGCAGAGTGGCAGGCAGAGGCAGTGAGAGAAGGCTCCCTGCTGACAAATAGCCTGGTGGGGGACTCAGTCCAAGGACCCCAGGATCATGACCTGAGCCAAAGGCATCCGCTTAACCAACTCAGCAGGTGTCCCTTGCTGGTATTTTATTGAGAATTTTTGCGTCCATGTTCATCAGGGATATTTGCCTGTAATTTTCCTTTTTACTAGGGTCTTTGGTTCTGGAATCAAGGTAATGTTGGCCTCATAGAATGAGTTTGGAAGTTTTCCTTACATTTCTATTTTTTGAAATAGTTTGAGAAGAATTTTTTAAAAATATTTTATTTATTTATTTGACAGAGATCACAAGTAGGCAGAGAGGCAGGCAGAGAGAGAGGGGGAAGCAGGCTCCTAGCTGAGCAGAGAACCCGATGCGGGGCTCGATCCTAGGACCCTGGGATCATGACCTGAGCCAAAGGCAGGGGCTTTAACCCACTGAGCCACCCAGGCACCCCAAGAAGAATTTTTTGAAACAGTTTGAGAAGAATATGTATCAATTCTTCTTTAAATGTCTGGTAGAGTTCCTCTGGGGAGCCATGTGGCTCAGGACTTCTGTTTGTTGGAGATTTTTTTATTACAGATTAAGTATCTTTGCTCATTTTGGGTCTGTTCATGTTTTCTGTTCCTTCTTGTTTCAGTTTTGGTAATTTGTAAGTTTCTGGGAATGTATCCATTTCTTCCAAATCACCCAGTTTGGTGGCATAAAATTTTTCACACTAGTCCCTTAAAATTGGTTGTATATCTATGGTGTTGGTTGTTACCTTTCCTCTTTCATTCATGGTTTTATCTATTTGAGTCTTTCCTCTTTTTTTTTTTTTTTGGTAAGTCTGGCTTAAGGTTTATAAGTTCTGTTAATTCTTTTGAAGAACCAGTTCTTAGTTTCATTAATCTTTTCTATTGTTTTTTTGTTACTATACCATTTATTTCTGCTCTAATCTTTATTATTTCCCTTCACCTGCTGGTTTTAGGCTTTATTTGCTGTTCACTTTCTAGCTCCTTTAGGTGTAAGATTAAGTTGTGCATTTGAGACTTTTCTTGCCTCTTGAGGTAGGCCTGTATTGCAATATAATTCCTTCTTAGGACTGCCTGTGCAGCATGCCAAAAGTTTTGGACTGTTGTGTTTTCATTTTCATTTGCTTCCATGAATTTTTTTTTTAATTCTTTAATTTCCTGGTTCACCCATTCATTCTTTAGTAGGATTTTCTTTAACCTCCATGTATTTGAGGTCCTTCCAAATTTTTTCTTGTGGTTGATTTCCAGTTTCGTAGTGTTGTGGTCTGAAAATATGCCTGGTATGATTAGTCTTTTCGTACTTGAAGCCTGATTTGTGACCCAGCATGTGATCTGTTCTGGAGAATGTCCCATATGAACTTCAAATGTGTATTCTGCTTTTGGATGATATGTCTTCAATGTATCTGTTAAGTCTATCTGATGCATTTTGTCATTTAAAATAATTGTAGCTTCAGGTCGTGATCCCAGGGCCATGGGATTGAGCCCCTGCATCGGGCTCTCTGCTCAACAGGGAGCCTGCTTCCCTTTCTCTCTCTCTGCCTGCCTCTCTGCCTACCTGTGATCTCTGTCTGTCAAATAAATAAATAAAATCTTTAAAAATATAAAATAATTGTAGCTTTGTTGATTTTCCACTTAGATGATCTGTCCATTGTTGTAAATGGGGTGTTCAAGTCCCCTACTACTGTTGTATTATCAATGAGTATCTTGGTGTTCATTATTAATTTATTTATATATTTGGGTGCTCCCAAGTTGGGGGCATAAATATTCACATTTGCTAGATCTTTTTGATGGATAAACCCCTTAATTATGATATAATGCCCTTCTTCCTCTCCTATTACAGTCTTTGTTTTAAAATTTAGTTTATCTGATACAGGCTAGTCTGGCTTTCTTTTAATGTACATTTGCATGACAAATATTTCCCAATCACTTCACTTTCAATCTACAGATTTCTTTAGGTCTAAAATGAGTCTTTTGTAGGCAGCATATAGATGGATCTTGTTTTTTAATCCATTCTGATACCCTATGTCTTTGCTTGGAGCATTTAGTCCATTTACATTCAGAGTGATTATTGAAAGATATGAATTTAGTACCATTGTGTTGCCTGTGGAGCTGGTGTTCTTGGTGATATTGTCTGGTCCTTCTTAGTTTTTTTAGTCTTTTTTTCTCCACTCAAAGATTCCCCCTTAAAACTGTTTGCAAGGGGACGCCTGGGTGGCTCAGTTGGTTGGGCGGCTGCCTTCGGCTCGGGTCATGATCC